>JACATO010000354.1:27500-40129 GCA_018389105.1 Nautilus pompilius | reverse complement strand
AATATATGAGAACGAAATTTCAGATTTACCTTCTGTTATAATGTTCACGTTTCTCTGATTTAATCTGGCGATGGCAGCAAATTACCAGAGGCTCATCTATCACCTCCCTGTGCGGAAGGGACAGTTAATTCTATCAACTATCACCGAATAACGGGAATTAGATTCTCGTGTTTCAGTGGGAGCGGCTGACAACAGAGACGGATCTGTATGACTGGTGAAGCGATCAGTAAGTATGGCATCGGTGAGGAATATTCAGTCACCTAAGTAACTTAAAACAAGATTTAATGAACTTCAATAGACGTCACCGAGGCCCTCAAAGTCCCCTGGCTCCTCGGACCGGGTGAACGGACCAGAAACTGTCGAGGTCGGTGCCCACGACTTGAGCTGTGGTTGGGGGGTAGCCACCAGGAAGTTCGGCCGGATGATAGCTGCTCTCTACCCGCTTTGCTTTACTTGGATCACAGTCTGCGTGAGAAATGATGAAATCCTGACAGGCGGATAAAGGGGTACACCAAACGGAGATGATCTGATCTGGATTTGAACTCTGACCCTCGCTCAGGTAACTTATAGGTTAACCACCGGACTACCTCGCCGTGATTTTACGGTATTATAAACTACAGAAGGCAGTGAAATTATAGAAATTAATAACAAAAGTAGCTACAATAATCTGTAGGTAGATTAATCCATTTGACCTCTCTTGACTGTCTGGATGACGGATTGTTTAAGGAAAATCCCGTATTTCATATCTTGTATTCTATTCGAAGATTACACCTATATATTAATATAAATATCATTGTCAAATAATAGTGGATATTTTCAGGAATTACAGAGTTCCGAAAAATATATTAAACATTATTTAATTACAAATACAAATAGCTTCCTAAATATACATCAAATATAAATACTTTTCAAGTTCCCAAAGTCAATATGTCTAAACTCTGTTGAAAATACACTTTGAATAAAACACTGACCAAAATGTATTTATTTTACCATAAGAAAATACTGAAATGAGTGTCGCCTCACGTGCATGATATCACCATCCTTTGGAGATCTCTTATAATAGTGAAGAATGAAGATCATATCAGATACCCTGAAGCCCCCGAACGTAAGCCCTAATTTGGACTTATAGACTGCATACAAATAACTAGTTGATTGGTCCACGGTTTACGATAACAGAAGGCCCCCAAACACATCATTGTTCATATACAGTAAGAAGAAATTTACAAGAGAACCAACTTAATGAAATTTTATATTTGAGAACCTGGAGACCAGAGCGAAATATAACACGTACGATATCAGTAGAGAAAGGGTTAAGGAGGGTCCCACTCTTATTTAGAGAAAATAATAACAAACTCTAAAGAAATGTGGTCCCAGTGTTAATATATTGGAAATAATTTAAATATGTATAGGAATACAGAGTAATTAGTATAATTTTTTAAAAATCATCAAACATACAAATACGTACCTCCAAATTATAGATCGAGAGAGTTTTACAAAGGTAACATTTTGAAATTGTGTAGCAGCTGTAATAACAATAGGATTGTGCATGATATCCGAGCCATCAGTTAACAGGTGGCATTGATTCAGGTTTCTATTATATTTTTATTGATTCCGTTTAAAGGGTCACACAATTTAGAATAAAATTAACATAATTAGGTATATGCAACTCTGATTTTATTTTAAAGGGTCCCTTGATACAATTTCCAAAATTTTAGTAGTGGACAAACTACAGGGGAAGGAGCCAATTTTTAAATGAAATATCATTATTGAACACATTAAACGGAAAAGTTATAGGGGCCCCTCCCTCGGCTGGCAAAACCTGACAAGGCAGACGACTTGGGGGCTGGATAAATTAGGTGATGGAGATTAATCTCACTGACACTGTAACAGGATGATGCTAGTAGAAATTATGGCAGAAGCCCTGGCGAATGAAGACCGTTTCTGTCGAATACCAGAAACAAGTCGTATCCCGATGACTGTGCATGCAGTCGATACTAAGTCTAAATATTAGTCCTAATAATATACGACAGGGGTGAGCCTTTGTGATGGACGAAGACGGCGTTGTTATAGGGACTCTGAGGGGGTCGAATCTCTCTGGGGCTGGATCAGCTGCTGGTGGTCAATACAGGGAGACTGTATCTCGAGTATCCCGAATATTAACCCAGGGCAGGTGGAGAAATTTACACGTACCCTACAGAAGCCTAGCAAGGGTTCTCAGCGCCGGGGGCAAAGACCCTTTTGGCTCCCTCACCTCTGAAATATTTGATTGTTTGTGACTCATTACCCACTTAATGACAATCACAAAGAATTAATCACCGCCTTGTAAAGAGCTAATTTTAAGTCACAATATCACAACTGTAGACCTGGAACTAATGAGGTATCACCCACCAGGTTTACTTACTAATTTGTTAAATTGTAAACCATCTTGATATTTATTTCTTCCAGCATCGTTCAAAGTCACACAGCCGGAGTTATCTCCCTCGTGCAGAACGCAGTCACGTGTGGTGTACGTGTATTACCAGACAGATTGATGAAATACTACTTACGTTTACAAACTGTGCATATACTTAACTAGATCTGGTACAGGCAGCCTTCTGGTATTCATTGCTACATTACATATGAACCTTTCGTGCTTTTGCTGCTGCAAATGAATCAATTAAACTGTCAAAATTTAAGGTAATGAGTCCGTGTTTTTCAATTAATATTGCCAAGTTACTCAGTCGTTCTTCAGTCATTGCAGTTCTCAAGTTTGTCAGAGTTAATTTCAGCTCCCTGAAAGACCTTTCTCAACTACTGTGGAAATTTCACGGGCGGAGGTGACTAGTTATTATAATTTACCGGCCAGAGGAAATTTTGCGCCCCTTCAGACCCGCGCCCGGGGGGTGGGACTCCTCCACTGCCACGCCCCTGTACCCAGTAGATGAGGAATATAGCTGGTGGAAATCACAGTACGTATACAGAACAGTGAACGATGTGCCGTCCACGGACCATTTTTCGTGCTGTGTATTTGGTTTTCTTTCGCAGCCAATGTATTTTGTAGATACCAATATACAAAAGGGGCCAAGTCGATTAATTCGACCACCGTCTGTGGTACAGAGACGAAGGACCCTCAAACTGCCTTCAGCTGGTGACGATCAGAGGGATCCACAAACAGCTCCCTTCCCAGCTCGTCCCTGTCCCTGCCCATCCTGATAATTATAAATAATCTAAAACTAAGAAGAGAGGCGGCTGATGTTTATCTGAGATGAATGGTGCAGAATTTCTATCTTTTTCAATTTTTACACTGGTTCCGTCCACGATTCAATGGAAACGGAAGATGATAGGGGCCCCTAGAGCATCGGGGACCACCCACAGCTGTCCAAGCTGTCGTCAGGGACTCGTACATTTTTTTTTAGGTTCAAAGAAATTTTATTTAAATTTCGATTATTAACAAAAATTGATAATTTTCTTTAATGAAAACTTATGGTCTTAAAGGATTTTTGGCCAAAATTAGCTAACATCGAGACTGCGAGCCGCCCTCTCTCTGACCAGTAGAAAGGTGTTTTCTCGCCCAGAAATTTGGAGTCGGAAGAATTTAGGGAAACAAAAGCATACATTTATCTTATTTACCTCGTAGCTCCTTTCCTCACAGCAGGCCTACCTGGAAATATAAGCTTTGTCGACGCAGCGCTCACGAGAAGTTACTTATTTTAAAACCGTCCATTAGTAAGGGCGGCTGGCGGCCGATCTTCCGCACGTGGGGTCGGTCATCAGGGCGGAGGGGCAGCGAGTTCACTTCACTTCAACAGCTGGCAAAGCGAGTAGCCAAGCGGAACGGTGGACCGCTACAGTCAGTAACTTACACCAGGCATCACCGACAACCCCAGAAAAACTGTAGATAGAAGCCATAAAAGAAACAATCAGTTCATCCACCGGCCCCTTTCCCCCTTCAGGAAGCCCCGACTTTTCAACTAAATACCCGTATGTACTCATTGCTCGCCTCGATAACGGGATGGCCAACACACACACACTGTGTACCTTCAGCATCGCACATCCGCTGGACCACACGATCTGGGGTCGGTCCTCTTCCTATCGATCGAGGGAGCCCCGCCTTAACCTGCGAGATAAAAACACTGCAGTGACAACCCCTACCCCCTCCTTTCCCACACAATTTACATAATTTCTAGCATCTAAACTTTACGAAATAAAAAACGCATCAGCTTAATAAGGTTTTACAATTCAAAAAACAAAGTAGCCACTAGATTTTATTATGCTACGGTTACCGATTGTTTATTTAACTACAGACGTGCGGCCAGGTGACAATGAGCCAGCGGGAGAAAATAGGTAAAACTGGAGGGGAAAGGGGCGACAGTTTTCAGGTAAGTATGTTCAGGGGTCTGCAGGTGTAAGCGCAGCCAGCTTCGGTCTTACAAAAGCCGGCCGAGACCGCGGAGACAGGGAGACAAGGGCCAGAGAATCTACCGCCACCCCCAGGGTCCGATCCACGCTCATCTCTGGAATGCAGATCGACGCGGGAGAAGACGATTCGAGAAGCAAACACCCATCCGCCCTGAAAAACTCAACCGTCGTCAAATATTCTCTCGTCTCCCACTTCACAAAATACCGAGAGAAATGATACAGGAGAAATGTTGATTTGGGATAATATATTTGATCAAATTACTCGAGGCCCGTTTTGACCAATCCTTTAAAAATATTGAATCAATATCGATCTCTTCATTAACCGATCTGGAATATCAACAAACGACCCAGTCATTATCCCTCAAACGTATAAAGGAAATATTGGAACTTAAATTATTCTGGCTGCCTGAATTCCAAACAGAAATATCTCTGTGTCTCTCCATCAAACTCAGGTTCGAAAACAGAGACTTTTGTTGAAAGAGAGTAAATGCAGGGGAGGTTAACGATACTAAATTTATGATTTAGACTTTAGATATAAAATAAATCTAAAATACACAAACACTTTTATTTGGAAAAGATAACATTATTCAATAAACCTGAACTGTGTTACTGTGCTAAATGCAGTAAACATCCGTTTGTTTCCCTGCAGCTCCCTAGAGATGTTACTACGGGATCATTTGTCAGTTCACTCTAAATTCATCACCGAACGTCTGTAACCACCTTGTACTGTTATCAATCTGGTTAGAGCAGGCACCAGACCTGAATCCATATACAGATGGAATGGGGACCCCACCTAGCCACACCACCACGCACCCTTGCACCTTTACATCTGAGTCAGTCACTTTCCAGCTTCAGTAAAACTTAATGCAATAAACAAATCAAAAAGTTGATATGAAAACTTTTTGTTATATTTACATAATTGGGACCTGAAAAATGTACAGGTAAAACTAGAATTTTGTGAACTTTATAGGAATCAAAATATCAGCCATCAAATACATTCTCTTCACTAAATCACGTGCAGACAATTACCAGGTATTCCAGGTTAATAATTAGATCGGTCTCTCTGTTCCTTAATCTATTTTACTGTTTTACTGACAAATCTGGTAAATTCCTTTTTCCAGGTTGTTATTATTACAGTAGAAGTCCTTTATCCTGCAGGTGCTGGACCACATAGGTACCGGCTTAGGTAATATGCTGGGTTACATCCAGGTATAATTTTACCTGTAACACATGAAATCAGAATAAATCACCTGTTATACTAATGCACAGTAAACCGTAACAAACAACACTGCGATAAAATCTCCCCTAAATTAGTGGAGAAGGAACAGTACATGGTGTAGCAGAAGGGGACTTCCCTTATATAGAGCGCGGATAGGGATCACGCTGATGATAACGATCACTATCGATGGCTATTTGATGGGCTATTTGAAGGGGGGGTTCTTGAAATACTTTTTAAATACTTCAAAAAGTTGGAGAAATAAGAGATATAAATGTTTTCACAGAACATTAAAGATGTCACTGCCAAGAGCAGGAAGGCGCCTGGTTACCTGTCCCATAGCAGTGGTAACTTACGGGAGGTCAGCCCGGTGCTGGGTACTGGATTAAACAAATTTCCCATCATCATCAATAATCATTATTATTAATTTTTATTATTATTATTATTATTATTATTATTATTTATTATTATTATTTTTAATTATTATTATTTATTATTATTATTATTATTATTATTATTATTATTATTATTATTATTATTATTATTATTATTTTATTATTATATTATTTATTATTACATTCAGCATTATATTCAGATCGGAAGACTGATGTACACAGTTAATGTTGTTATCCTTGTACAATTTGAGAAAAGTCTGGAGAATAAATTCTAATTTGTTTCTACCAGACAAGATTCTTGTGAAGATTTCTTAAATATCCAAAAACTAAATTAATCAATTAATTAATTAATTAAGACACCGATGTATCCTCATGTGTCAGCTGTGTCCACTACACGATGGATGCCAGAGTTCTGTACCTGCCAGGTTTAGGGAAGTGACGTGGATGTTCTTGGAGTAGCTGAATGCCGAAGGTTTCCTCTGGGTCCTTAACGTTTGTCTCACTTATAATAAGGACAGTTTTACTAACTCCATTTATGGCAGCTAAAAGCCCCTTTGTTCTCAGTTGATTCCCATTCTGTGTCCTTAGTTTCAAGTTGGCAGATAACGACAGATCAGGATCTGAACAGAAAAATCTAAATAAACAGGACAATAACTTAATACGATTCAGATCTTTCACAAAAACCTGGAAATAACAAAAAATAAACAGGTGGATCATTGTGTGAACTATTGCTCTGATTTTAAAGAATGAAGAGACTATAACTCATCATTATCTGATGAAGCTTCAGCTATTTGGAGAAAGTGATAATTATTATCCCTTTTCATTCACACCAGTGATGTTTGATGATGATTATTCGTAATATTCACCTACTGATGTTGACTATGGTCAGTTCTCCACCTATTGATGGATTATATAGATATTATAAATTACAATAATAAAAATAATAGTTAAAACTCACAGGATGACATCTTTCTTTTGAAATGAAAACAATTCGACAACAGACAGCAAACATATCATTATTTCATACATCTACAGCTGTGTATCTGATATATGTAAATCAACATTTTTCCATCCATCTCTATATGCACACTTTGGTGCTATGTCATCAGTGTAACATTTGCAGTATTTTACCATCTGACCATAAACCACTTGAAGCAGAAAATAATCCCTTCTGTAAAACATTCATGAGATTCTAAAAGATGCTGCTTAAATTGTTTCATCTCTGCCTATCATACATTCCTGACAAGCATTTTATGAGAGCGGTCTCACCAAAAGGAGAAAATCCATTAAAGGTAAAGAGAGATGGGGGTTATGATGCATGGATATGTCACAACCCGCTCAGTCGATGGTGAAACACTAGAATAATTCCATCAAGTGACAGTAAAGTTCTAGGTACAAGTAACTGTAAAAGCCGACTGACCAACCATCAAATGAAACATATTTAATGAATCCAGTGAGGATGAAATTTTTTTTCTTATGGATGACAGATGATTCATCCCTAGAGAATTTTGCAAATAATATTTGCAAGTATGCATAAGCTCCATCTCGCAATGGAAAATTGCCAATCAAAATCTCATACAGTCATCTCTCTGGATCAGAATAGCATCCAAAAATCAAGTTTTCATCTCCACATCAGTTACGTGTAACAAGTACAAGAGGAAGCAAAGGTGTTATCTCTCCGCTATCAGGGTCTGTATCAATATCCATCTCCTTTACTTTACTGCCCCCGAGTGGCTTCCGACAGACAGCTATTTGATGCTATGTTCTAAACAGCAAGTGTTTCTAGACTTTAGTCTACTGTCTGGCGGACGAAATACTCTGGAAAAACTTCAGGAAATGAACTTTACTGCCAGGATGATGATTTTATTCTAAGTATCACCAAGAGTTTGAAATAATCTAAGGAATATAAATCAGTCATATAAAGTTTTAAAAATTAATTAATATAGTTGAACTAAATAAACTTTATAATAAAAATATTGCCATATAAAAAATCTAAACATATGACGTGTTTATTTATTGGTTTATTAACACAGGATGAGCATTAACTAACTATTACTAATTATGATCGATTAAAGCCGTATATCGGTGTCTTTACTGTATCGGTGTTTGAAAGTATAAACAGCTGCACAAGAATCTTACCAGACACCAGCTTTTATTCTTTGCTTTCAGAAATTGTAAAATAATTAGATCAGTTTAGTATTGAAATTTAAAATGTAAAATCATTAATATTATGAGGCAGTAGGTCTGTCATCTCTCTATTCCAGATTATTCTAATCCACTCTATGCCAATTCCTTCTACTTCATGTTGTTGGCCACCTTATTGCGATTTAAAGTTTATGCAGATTCTAGATCCTCCATTCATTAACTAAACTATCTGAATCCTGTGTTCACCCTGTGCATGTCTCCTGTAGCTCTGTAACCCAGTCAAACATTAATCAATCAATCAACTCCACCTGTAAACTGTGAAGTGATCCTCAGGCAGACGATTCTCACTTTCGCTACCAGTGATTTTCTTATTCGAAAAACTGAATCAGCCAAAGGCTAATATTTTTCTTTCCTTTCCAAAACACAGAGAACCCGATGGACGTTTAGTGAGAAATAAAACAAAGATTCAGTAAACAAAACAAAATATAGAGACTCCATTATAAACTATTAATAAATTATTGACTGAAAAGAATGAGAGCTGCCTGGAGCACAGCAGTGGTCCGGCCACAGAGGGGAATGAAAACTGATTCACTATAAATGAATCCTGAATATTTAGATCAGGTTTGAGTTTTTATGAGGAATTCTGTAACTTTCAGTTTGAAATTAGTGTGATAGATTAGAGCCAAATTGTTATGGTCAGACAGATTTAATGAGTACTAACTAATGATATAGAAAGTCAAAGGGGCAGGAAGCTTTTTAAAAATCTATATAAGGTCATGTTTACCTGGGTGCACATGTAGTTATTTTTTGACATCAAGAAATTCTCCTATTGATAACGCATCCTCATCAACATCTATTCTACTGATGCTGATCAATGCCTACTCTATACTTGTATTTTACACGCTGATGTTAAACTTATTCCTGTAGTATGTACAGATCTTTGGTGATCAGACTTTTAAAAATATTCATTTTTTTCAACATAACAGAGAACAGGAAGTTTTAGCATGAAATAATAAATAACCAGACTATTTTAAGTTTAATGTTTCAATGGTATGGTGCCAGGATAGCTAACCATCAATGGTACAGCCGGTTCAGAGTCATTAGCTACACTCCAAGGAACAATTTGTAAAGATCCAATGATCCATTTTGTTCTTATGATGGATTTTAGCTTCATGTCCTGTTGATGTCACTGAGGTCACTTCTGGCATTGAAAGGGACAAGTTCCACATTTATCAGATTCATTCCCTAAAAATTTATCTGCTCAACTTTTTAAAATTTGTTAATAATTTTTTTAATTAAAAATAAAACACATTTTTGCCTGGACATTTCAAGGGAGTCAAAAAGTCAAAATATACAATATTTTAATGAATAAAAGGAATTGGTCGTATTTTGTCAGTTCACTCCCCACAACTTATCTCTGCCGACATCTTCTGTAATCCTCCCAAAAATACCCCGGACGCTCGTGAATAAACCTGATCGATATTTTTGATACACAGAATTTTTTCTCAAGTAAATAAATCATCTGAGATCTCAGCATCGCGAATCCTATCTGCGAGAACCTAATTTAAAACACGGAATGGCTCGAGAGAATCTACCATGACTTTAATTCTAAATTTAAACTACAGTAAATCCCCGTGTATAAGCCGAGAATTTCGCCGGAATTTTAGACTTAGTGTTTTGGAGTCGGTGTAGACAAAGTTCTCTTTCTGATGTTAGAAATTTGTTTTGAATCCGATAAGATACGATCGGATTTTGGTCAAATTATGCATATGGCAGCCGACATAAAATCCTTCACGATATGATGAATAAGGCTTTGTTTCAAGGAAATTCCTCAAATAGGACGTATGGAGAGACACGACGTTAGCAGGACAGAGCTCTCTAGACCTGTGAGAACTAAATAGACATAATTCCGGAGTAAATATCAGCAGTCACTCCAGTGGGTTTTCCTTTCTTGACAATGCGGCTATCATCTGAGTGCTTCCGAGAAATAAATAACCACTGCTGTGTTTAATATAAGAGGAAATTACTCTTCAAGAAGGCAGTGGATTTATACACCGGTAATATACCAAAACATATTTTACTGTGGAAATTAGGTGTAGGCTTATACTCGGGGTGGGCTACTATACACCATTATACCGTAATTAAACTAATGGATAAAAAATACACCTGCACAATTCAGAGACTTCATATGGGCTTAAAGAACATCCATTTATCCTGGAACTATACACAGCACTTGCAGAATATGAGCAGAGTTTAAGACTTTGTTTCAACACAAAGAATGGGAACTATTTTTGGATGAAATAAGCATTCATGATCTGCGTGTCTGCAGCCTTTTCTGGCATAAAGTCTGTATTAGGAAGTCTCACAAGTCGGTTTACTTTAAGGGGAACGCATTTGTAGGGATCGCCCGAGGGTCTGAATGGCGATGTCCCTGGCATTCATTCGGTCTTCACGATGCACGGGCCTCAGAGGCTGGAGCACCATCTTCTATAAAAATACTGGCCCTTCGTACCGATGGGCATTAGAAAAGACAAGCGGAAAGGAGTCCCTGTCAGAGTCCACCTTCTGTGAATGTCCAGTTGTTGAAATCGCTTACAAATCCATGACAAACAGGTCGACATATTTTATACTAGACTGAAGGGGGTTAACTGATAATTCCTATGACTCACGGCCGCAAAGCTATACAGGATTCTGAGAACTGTGAAGACTTGCCTCATCGGAAAAATAAGAAAGATGCCAGTGTTTCAGAAAGGAAATTGTGGTAGCATTTTCGTTACCTGTTTCAGTCAGCGACTGACGTTGTGTTGGGAGCTGAGTGGCTCGAGTCTGATTACTCTTCTGCTGTACTCCGTGTAGAGGTGATGACACCTGATACTGATACTCTCGCTTCAGGTTCATCAATCTCCGTGAATTTCCTCCTCCTCTTTTTGTGATGGTGAGGGCAATTGTGTGGTGCGTGGTGTGAACGTTTGTGTGCGTGTTCATCTCCGTAGGGAAGGGAGTGAGTATTGAGGACGAAACCTCAGCGGAACGAAAGTTCCTGGTAGAAGTCCGAAAACTCCTCTGCGGGTCAGAGGTCGGACCGAAACCCTTGCAAAAGCCTTGCGCTAATGCTATTGAAACATGGCACGCGATGTCCAGATCCAAAGGACCGAAAGCCCTGACTTTCGTGAGGGTGGGCAATACCCCAGGCAGAAACCTTCCGCCGAGTGACCGGTTCCCCAGCCAAAACCCTCAGGGAGGAAGCCTCGGCGAGTTCTGTCCGCGATACGGTCTTGAACAAACGCCCAACCTTCCCTGCCCCCCCCACTCTTTCGAGCGGAGGTCTTTCCAACAAGTGTGGACCAAACACAGACTACTAGACTCCGCCCTCCAGGGCCACAAACCTAAGTGACCAGGCCCAAAAAGGGCCTGGCACTCGTCTGGTGCCCTAAATGGAGGCTGCGTCACAGCCTGCAAACTGAGGCTGACTTAGATCTGTACCTTGTCTTATAGCGGACGGCTTTTGATTGTCATGTCCTTTGAGTCATTTAGTTGAATCTAAGAGAGAGAGAGAGTGTGTGTGTGTAAAGTTTGATATCTTGTCTCCTCTTACAGAATGACGACGAACAGCAGGTGCCCCGTGTACCGCTCTTCTCTTAAAGAATTACAGAGGACGTTTGGTCCTCTGTCGTCGATTCTGACCTCCGCCTGTTTATGGCGGGGTGGTCGTCAACACGGGTTACCGCCCACCGAGACGTCCAGTCAGAGCTGAAATATATAAATATCCAGTTAATAACCCGTTTGTTGGTAGGCCACGGCCGACTCCGCCTTTGTGAGTGCATTTTAGATCGCCTCTATATACTATTTGGGATGCATCTAGATCCCACTACCCATCAAATCTGTATTACTCGTCGCAGGTAGATCCATACAGTCTGATCAAGAATCCTTTGTTACAACAAATCCAAACAACTCTCTGACCCCTCGTCTGTTGACTGAATGTACAGCCAGCGCAACACAAATACTAACTAGCGATTCTATACTGGGTGGAATAGAGGTGAGCGGTAAAAGAAGATAACCCATGGAAAGTAGAAAGGTATTTACAATAGAGTCCATCTATTGTCTCATACGTCTACTTTCACGTTTTACGCAATAAAGTCGGCATACAAAGATTTTTATTGTGATTCTCTTTTCAAAAACAAACAAAACAATCAGACGGGTAGATGAGTTCTCTCCTCCAACATCACACGGTGTATTAGCAGTAAGGTATAACTTTCCCAAAATGTAAAGGAAAGGTACTTACGGTGTATATGCTCTTCACTTGGATAACAGCCGAATGCCTCTTCGCCATTTTTTTCAAATATTTGGCAATTATTCCTAAGAAAACAAAATAAACTGCGAACAAAAACACAAAGAAAATTACTTAAACTTCATGGGAATGCAAATTATATTAAATTAAAATAAATATTTCATGGTAAAACAAAACTAATGTAAAA
>JACATO010000354.1:0-22500 GCA_018389105.1 Nautilus pompilius | reverse complement strand
TATATACGCGTAATTTACAGACACTGTGTTTCCTCAAAATTTGATATGTTTTAAACTTTCTATTTTAAAATGTTATGTCAATTTATGAAAACACATTCACTCTATGTGGATTATGGGTGTCTTTTTCTAAAAGTACTTATAATTATGATTTTTACAGAGATTGATTATCTTTAAGCTTCATTAACAGTTTTTATCTTCCTTTATCTGTACTTTGAAAAATTTTACGCTTGGGTTTTCTCAATGATTCAATTAAAAATAACCTACATATCTTGTCATGAAATAATAGGTGATCGCTTTCTTTAAGTCTGGGAGCATTCTCTTAAATTAGGATGCAAACTAGAAGACATATATATTTTTCACTTCCTTCAATAATATTGGAATATTTTTTTGTTCAATGACTTGTATCGTAATTTTGTCTATGGGAGATAAATATTATTTATGTTATTATCTTTATGAAAATTGTTTCATAATTGGTAAGAAATGCGCAATATATTGCGTACAACAATAGTGTTCAGATGTGAAAATAAAAGCATTTAATTTTCAATAATTATATAAACAAAATTAATTTTAAAAGTATGATTTGGTTTAAACACAAATTGAGGAAGTTTCTGCAACTCAAATAATAAAGAACAACATATTTTCTTCCAGAAAATATCATTAAGACTACGTTAAGGATGGATAGCAAAATGAATCTTTGTCACACTGACCTCTTGAAGCTAGACAAAAGTTTAATATATTGTTAATTTTCTAGCATAAAAATTCCATATTAATTATATATAATACCGAAAGAATAATTCATTTCAAACTATTTTCCTACTATTGATATTTCACGTTAATACTAACAATAATTTCACTTTCAATTCACATCTGGAACATTTGAAAACCAGTAAATGTTTATAGTTTATGGATTTCTTTGTTTGCATTTACTGTAGAAACAGACATATAATTGGAATACATCAGAAGAGATCTTTAATGATGCATTTGAATTAGTATATATTAAACAAATATACCTTTATCAAATATAAAGAAACTGATGATTCTGCGACGCTTACGTAGAAGGTCTTGGAAAATATACAGATACTTGCATAGAAAATAAATTTATTGTAAAGGAACTATTTCTCCAACTGAGAAGTATAAAAATGACAAAGGAAAAACACAAAATAACCGAGCCTTGTGTCAGTAAAGGAAAAAGCAAATGTTGGAAAATTATTGAAGATTCATATTTAATAAACAATAATCTTTAGATTTACAATAAATAAAAGTTTCCGATTTGGCAGCTTGGAAGGTATTCAGGAAGAGTCATCCCTATAATTCTTAGTTCCTTCTTTAATAAAATGTAATAACTATGAACCAAATAAAATTATGAAACATGAAAAAAGTGATCCTGCAAATATTCAGAAAACTATCATTGAGTACGTCTCACTTTTAATAGGTATAGCGTATATTATCGGTGATTCTATCTTAGCTTAATGATATCAGATGACCTGATATCACAGCTGGGGAAAAATAATGAATTCATATTTCAGTATCTTCTTCTAAGAAAGTCCCAAAACAATTATTTTAAAATTAACACACATCTAATTAGTCAAATTTAGCACGAAAATTCATTATCCCGATTGCATTTTTAAGGTGAGAAGTCAATAAATTACGTAAATATATTGATCCTATACTTTATACTATCAGTAGGGGAAATCTGAGATAAATCACACTTTTTGTGCATCGACACTGGTACTTTTATGTTTAGAATTTAATCTCACATGTGTGTCTGTTCTTTATGTTTGTTTTTTAAGGAAAAAATGGGTTAAATGGATTGTGAATTTGAATGAAATGTAGAAATCACATCTTGGACAAAAATTAAAAATTACTTGAAATGTAGAAAACATTTCTGCATTAAACATTTATTAATTGAAATAAAAAATATTTCTACAAAATCTAATAACCACAGTTCTTTTGAAATATTAAGCAGCAGTATAATTTAATTTGTGCTAAATTCAAAGAAGTCAATAACGGGAAAAATAATATTTGAAATGCGTATACTATATTGCTTTACCTGCTGCATATCAGTTATCAGAGCCCAATATCCCGACATTTAAAATACACTTGGTCAATTTATGAATGTAAATTTCATAATTGCTTAGTAATAGTATCCTTCCCTGGTTAACTTCAAATAAGGGAGGAATAGAGAGGTGGATCAACTCTAGGTGCCATTAACTTTGATTTATATTCTGCTAACTGTAACTAATAATTTATTTACATAATGTTCCTAATTTGAAAATTAAATTGTAAGATTCTTACATAAGTTTATGGCAGAATTGTTAATCGGAAATTTTACAGCAGAAGGCATAAAATAAATAAATGATATTAATTGGAGGACATAACATCTTCACTTCCTCTTTTAATATTAAAACGTTTGTTTTCTTTTATATATATGAATATTCTAATTTCAGAAAATATCTTTATTGTTGTTAATGTATCGATCATCTTAGTAGTTCATTATTGAATTCACAATTAGATGGGCATGATAAAATAAACCTTTTATTTTTGATGAAACACATATATGATGAATTTTGCCTTCTCGTATTGATAATACTTAATTAAAATTACACGGAAAATCTTTTTTGATTCAAACAAAAGTCAGCTGTGGTAACATTTTAAAAGAGAATCATATTCTTTTATTTGTAAAAGTCAGTATCAATAGATTCCTCATTGCCAGAAAAATAATTATTTACTATAAAGTCCGCATAAATCAGGAAAATTACGATGATTTTTTTGTTTTTTTTCTCTTGGATAAAATATTATATCTTTCAAACATTTTAAATCGCAGATAAATTAGTCAATATTTATGTAATGCTATTTTAATAACCACTCTTTGTTTTTGTTTCATCTCAATTTCAACCAAAAACACAGTGGGTAAGTCTTTACTTCTCATTTATCGGCTTTCTTCTCTCTATCCTTTCATATTAACAGATGGTTTTTATACAACTAATCTGCATTTATCCCCTTGGATTTTTTCATGATTTATATGTCACTAACTTCAGTTCATGTTTAAGAGTTCCTGGAGATTATCTATCATCTTCTAACTCTCTTCAAATATTTTTATAAAGAAACATCATATTTTTGGTAGGCTTGTTATTCAGTTTGAAGGAGTTAGTTAATAAATCAATGTTTGTTTTGAATCTTGCCTTAGTGAGAATAACAGATTTTGAAATAAAGGCTAAACTTTAAAATCCTCTCCTAATATAAATAATAAATATATAGTCAGATTTTGATATTATTACAATTTACATAGTTGATTTGTATTTTAGGCAGTTTTTATTTTTATATTTATTTGTATATCTTTGACTATAGAAAATGTTGAATATATTTTTTATCTTCTATATAAAATATTCAACTGCAGTTTTGTCAAAATGACTTAATATTTCAATCTAAGCAACTTCTAAATATTCTTTATTATATTAAGTTTTAGTGTTCATTTATCCATATTTAATTACTTGTAGTAATTTTTCTATCATATTTAGAACATTTAAATTATTTCAGAAGATAAATAACGAATATCGTTTGCATATTATTGAAAGGATAAGTATTTATTTTCTGTACATAAAACCAGAAATCGATGCTGGATCTGCTTGTACTGTACAACAAAATAGATTTTAAGTTTACTTAATAAACCTCCCTAACTCTTATAATATTATGTCGATCGTCAGATATGTAATTTCCTATAACTTATAAAACATTACGATGAAGTTTTTCTATTTTCTTATTCTCAGACAAAATTATTTTTTGTAAAATATTATCGCTATTTTCAGTGAATATATATTTCAATGTCCATAAATATCTGTTTGTTTGTAAAGAATTTAGCGATGATTTGCTCCATTAAAAAAATATCCAGCAAGATATTTTTTTTTCGTTAATTTAAAAGACGTGAAGGATTTTATAAAGGAAGATTAGTTAAACACAAAATAATTTGTATATTCCCGACATATGCTTAAATTACAGCCTTCATGGTTCCTACAAATTTAGAATGTTTTATAAATGTCTCATTTAAATAATGGAATATTCGTTTTGTAGAATGTATTGACAATTTGGGAGTTTTGGTATCTTTCTAATTGCATTTATCATCTTGATTCAACATAGAGATAAATCAACATTAGGCTCTATTAACAGTTTTCATCTTCCCTTTTCTTTACTTTGAAAATTTGTAAACGCGGTCTTCATCAATGTAATCTGTTAAAATGTCATATTAGAACATTGTTACAACAAATATATTTTATTAACAACATTTCTTTTGTATTTTTTTAATACATTTTAATTTTATTTCATCTCGCATGTGGACGAAACTACACAGGAGTAAGTGTTTAATATTTTATTGTTTATATTTCCCATCGACGTATATAAATTTTGACAAATTATATGTAAAATATTTACTTGTATCCATTTACATGAATAATAACCGATTTTGGCAAATTAAATATTTAATAATCATACAAAAGCTGCATTAGAGAAAAGGAAGCATTAATAGACATTGCAATGATGTTACAGGTATAAAATGCACCGTGTTAACCTATATCACTTGTTTTATACTGTAAATTAATATATTATCAAAATTCCTTACATTATTCACTTATTGATGATAAATATTTCAAACCTTTGTATACAAATAGCGACGAAATATTTACACGCAGATCTCTATCGTTTGTATTTGTCCCTTAAAGATATCGACGATGTCACCTTCTTTAAGTGAACCTTTATTTCGTCTCCTCCTCTTCTACGTTGTCTCGCTGATTATCAATTATTCAAAATTCACATTTAAATCCTCGCTGTTGATAAATATTTTAGTTTTGATGGTTTCATTGATCTACCTGTCTGTGTTCGTTTACCATCGTTAATGTAATTGTTTTTATTAATTTACTTGTATAACTACTGAATACGGTTAGCCTCTCACATAAGATGGAGAATCTTTAACATATATTTGATCTGATTTTATGAAGCAACAGAAAGGGTAACGTGTAGCAGATGCGGATGAATATCTAATAATAAATATTTGGATGGTCGATCACCTGGTGGTTAGACTGGTGGAGTTTGGTGGTTGAGGTCTCGAGTTAGATTCCCTGTTGGTCCACATCTCTGACATGACTTCTTCTCTTTCCTCTTTACCAGGGATCGACAGGGGCTACTTCTGGCACTCCGGATTTCTTCCACATTAGAAAATGTAGTGAATTTTTTGGTCGCGTTTAGTCCGGGATAACGTTGTTTCTGCCCATCTGAAATGGGTCCCTTGAACGGATCTTGATCCACACTCGCTTCTAATTTCGCTTTGGGAAGGGTCTTTCCTGTTTCAGTGGTGACCCGATAGACAACTAGTGAAAATACTTTACTGTCACGATAAGAAAATCCAACACTGGAGGAACCAATTAAAAACAAATTATGCAGACTATCAAAAGTCATTAGTTTATTACATTTTATATGAAAAAGACGTGATTTTAATAACTGATGATACACTGAACCGATGGTGTATTTTTATAGCTTCTTGTCTGCAAATCGATGATGAATCTTCAGCTGATTGTGTCAGGGCTTTCTGTTCCTGGAGAGGAAGTAAACGTTTGCTGAAAATTGCTCCCTTTTTGTTATGTGGATGTAGATATAGATTTAAAATACATGGAATATAAAGACGGAGGTCCTAATTACCTACGTTATAATTTAGTTTATTAACGCTGTACGAGTTAAAGGCTGTAGGCAACATCATTGAAGAAAGGGATCACACATCAGACAGTAAATGTAAAAAACAAACATATGACGTCATGTATATCATATTAAAACAAGATAAATT
The DNA here is from genome assembly GCA_018389105.1 of Nautilus pompilius. Classification (NCBI taxonomy): domain Eukaryota; kingdom Metazoa; phylum Mollusca; class Cephalopoda; order Nautilida; family Nautilidae; genus Nautilus; species Nautilus pompilius. The sequence goes on along the minus strand of JACATO010000354.1, from coordinate 16,673 downwards.
AGTCTGGTCACGTGATTCTCCATCAGGTATCTTTAATCTGGATCTTCTTGTATTTATAGTTCTTTCCGTGTCTTAGTATTGTAGCAAAAAAATATTTCATTCCAAGGTTATATCCCTGATTGAACTTAAATTTCTGTTATGTATAAAATCATTTTTTTCGCTGTGTGAAAACTGAAAAAAATTAATAAAATGATCATTGTATAAAAATATTTGGTGTTTTTGTCGTTTCAGAAGAAATAAAGATTGGAAGGGAAGAAGAATTCGGATACGACCCTGGACTGGAATTAGGACTCAGAAAGTTGAACAACAGTTATAATCACCCACTGTAGTGTAGATGTGCTTGTTTAAGTGTAAAAGATGGTTTTTAATTTCAGGCTACAATTTAGCCTTCAAATTTAATTTGAGCTGAAGCTTCTTGTGTTAATTACTTCTGTGTATGATCTTTTGCTTATAGAATAAACTCTTAGTCCCTCTGTTGTCTCCTGTCGTTCATGAAGCAAGTAATAAAGAAAAGAAGTCAAAGAAAACCAGAGTATCTGAATACTAAATCAGTTCTATCATGGTATAAATATCACGTCGTTTTTACATTAATTAATTATAATTATTTAAGAAATATATTTATATGGCTAAGATATTATCATATAAAAGCCGTGCATCTCAACTAGATGTCTTAGGAGATTATTTTTGTATTACAAAATGCACCTGAATGTTTTATCCAAAGACTGTTTTTATAAGTTTACTCTTCTAGATTAAGTAATATAGAGGTTTTAATTAGAAAATAAGTCGCATCTGTTTCGATATCAGGCGAAATTTTCCAACATAAACAGTTTGCTTTGTTTCCTACAATTAACATTGATGTATTTTCAGTGGAAAGATCTTTTATTGGAAGTATTAATACATTATGGTTTATTATGTATTGAACGTTGGTGAAATATCCCTCTACCTTTTAAATCAACTTTTGATTTCTTTCCTTGTAATTTCAAAAATGTTTTTGTTTACTGTCACAAAAATAACAGGTTTATTCTCACATTATCTGATAATGTTTAGTTTACATTTCTATCATATTCCGCCCCATCATCGTTCTTACTTTTGATAACTTTCCTTCAAGTTTACGTATAAAACAACTTCAGCTATCTCAAATAAAGGTAGGAGAAATCTTTCGGATAAACGTCTGGTCGTCGGAAGAGAAGAAACAATATGCACTGGTTACTTTTAAACGTATTTGTTATTTTTCTATGCGGTTCAGTTAAATCCAGAAAAAAACATTCTTTTATTTTATTTCTCTGATATATTCCATATCCATCTCTTATTTCACGCAGGAATTGACCTCTGTGCTAACTTATAGAGCATTGTAGAATGCCTCAAATTGTCTCTGTTCTGTCAGATAAAGAAGTTCAGGGGAATCTTTGGACGGCCTCCATTTTCAATCTTCCTTATATTGCAATGATTCAGATTTTAAATTCGAGTATTCAGTGAATATAAACGACTTGAATTCATCAACAAAATCACCCCAATAGACACAATAACCACACGTAGATTCTCTAGTAATCCAGTAGCGTAAACCCTACACAGAAGCTCTACCATAGAGGAGTGAGACTGAACAACTAACGGTGAGTCTGTGGCTGAAATTACCTACATTTAAGTGTTAATAATGTGCAGGTGGCTGGTATCAGCTCGAATATCGCTGAGACGTATAACATAAGCGAACGATATGACAGGTAATTTAGTTTAACTGATATGTGATAAACAATTTAAAAACCATTTACAGATTTTTGTTAATTATAGGAAGCAAACTACAGTTTATTTGAAAATATAATGGTTTACAGTCAACGGAATCAGATTTGTTTTATGTAAAATAAATCCTGATATTCACTGGCACTAATCAATCAAAATAAGGTTGGCAACTTTTATTGTCTTCGTTCTTTTACCTTTTCTCTACGATTGCAAAAGAAACGTCCGCTCGAGTTATTAGTATATTTTATTACCTGAGAAATGTCAACCAAAATCTTCAGAGGCCTGTAGATTTCTGTTTTCATTGTTTTCAAGAGTAATCCTCTTTGATGATCAACGTCCTTAAAAACTCTTTGCCTTTGTGGCACAAAGAAATCTTCCATTAAGTGCATTTCTTCTTTGTGTCAAACTTTTCGCTGACTTTCGAGGTCAAAGATCATATTACGTCAGTGGCACAAGATCTCGGTAACCAAGCAAGTTACTTCGGTACGCTTGTCTGCCCTTGGGCGGAGGTCATGGTGAGCCAGTCAAGTGCTAACTACGGAACCTCCATCACGTGTCCCGGAAAACCACTCCACCATCACCGTTCGGTATCTACCAACGGCTGCCCGGTAAGTAAACAGAAGAAAATTTCACTGTCTGGAATCTCCCTTCCATGGATAATGATTACCAGCAGCTAGTACCTTTCTGTAACTGCGTTAAGCGCTGACGGAAGAGTGGAGGCCACCGTCACAAGACTGATTTATGCAGCTCTTGGATCGTAAGAAAGAAACAGTACAGCGCAATCAATAATTGGCTCTTCAGCCTCCTAAAGGTCGTGACCGTCATTAGAAAATGCATCAAATGTCCAAATATAGTGAAAATAAACTGTCCAATTTTTTGGTTAAATTACCATTATTCCCTGCAGCACAATGTCGATTATTAGAATCCAATCTCTTGATGAACTGTGTTTTTATTTTGAATAGGTAGGTTTCTCCCAGTATCAGCTGGCTACTGTAATTGTCTAAAATTTCCTTACTGCCTGACAGATGTTTACCTACATTATCCCATCTCTGCCACCTGTTTGATGAAGACAGGTCGCGGACACAGAAAGCCCTGGTGCTCCACAACCGAGAATTTTAATTATTCAAAACAACAATTTGATGCTTTCTCTATGATATTTTGTATGGTGACTGTACATAAGCTAATCTACCGCGTACCAATCCTGATGTGGACACCACATCAAAGTTGGGGTTATGTGATGTATTATAAGTGAATTGCTCAGGTGTTTCAAGAATATGGATGTTTTTCAGAGACCCATCAGTCTGCGCCAGTTTGGTCAGAAGTTTTAATATTATTTTAATGAGAAATCTCTCGTTAATTTGATAATCCTAAAAGTGCTTGGAACTGTATCCAATAATTAGCTTTTTATTTGCCTTCATGCAGCTGTATTGACCTTCATGAGTAAACACAACATTTGACCTTCATTGTATTGGACTTAAGAAGAAAACAACAAAAGAACTAGTGAAGAAAACAGCCATCTTCTCCTGTTACCACTTCTGTAAGCTTTACTACATAAGACGACCATGAACATACAAATTATAATTTAATTGGCCTTTAGTAACACAACAACCACCTCAGAAGAGTTGAAGTAAACGTTGCTTTGAAGTGCAAATATTGTTTTTTGATTTGAGAAAACTCATACTCAATTATGAAAGAAAATATTATAATACAAAATATGCACAACAAAAGTAGTCATTATACATGAATAATACAACTTGCTGTAGACAAATAAAACAAAGATAACATTAAAATATCCTAATGGAAAGACACTGTATACATTACTCATTTATACTCTTAATTACCATACCTTCGTTTGCCTAAATGCCATTCTTTAACAGTTTTGGGGCAGGAAAGGTAGAGAGATAATTGGGTATGTTTCCTTGTCACACAACGTGATAACTCTATTCATTCCTATCGAGGTTAACATAAAACAGCTAGAAATGATAGACAATAAATCATTGATATAAATCATTTATCTAGGTTGTATGCAGAAAAAAGAAAGCAGTTTACTGAAGTCTTGCAATTGAGAATATTCGGTTGCACATTTGAAAAAACTGTCTCTCGCTAAAAGCTAAGAGTTACAGTGAACTCAATTTATAATAATTTAATTTTAATTTAAATACCTGAGTAAATGTTCTCCTCTTTTATGTTGCTGGCAGAGTTTATATTTCTGAAAAAAGATAACAGGAATTCTGATCAGTGACCCATGTTATTTAAAGTAAACTCTACGTAAGGGTCAATTAAAGGTGAAAATATCAGTTTGTGATATAAAGAGATTCTGCTTTAGATTATCTTCAGGATTCAGAAAATGTTTGAAATAATCAAAGTTAAGTTAAAAAATATTTTGTGAAATTATTTTAATTTTTGATGAAGAGGATGGTCTGTTTACCAATTCGGATCTAAATTTATTCCAGAAAATTTCCTTTATCAAAACTAAATATACAACTTCGGTAACAACAATGAAGGTACTGCATAAAATAACTACGGTCGATCCTGAGAATAGAATACATCAAAGTCAGACTGGCTGGGTGGGGTCCAGGGTGTAGGGACAGGTGGATATTTCTTACCCTTTACCACCAAACTGCTCACGTATCTTTCATGGATGCCTTGTTTTCTGCCTCACCTCAAACAAAGGGGGCTAATGAATCCTTTCTTTCTGAATTTAAAGGTGTTCATCCTGTTATTGAAAGGGGCAGGCGGGTTCTTGACGACAACTTCACTTTCAACACAAACTTGGACTAAACTTGAGGTACAGTTTTCGTGGTACTTTGTGTGACCGCAGACAATCGGAACACTGCTGCTGTTATAGGTAAATTATAACTAATAAACAAGATCAGTATAAATAAAGATACTGACTGGGAAACTCTGACAGAGAAAATAACATCCACAAAAAAGAAAGAGATCAGAATTCACACCTTTGGCACATGTGATATATTCAGGTCAGGTGAGGTCAGAGCCTGAGCTGGTTGATACCAGTACAAGATGGTTATAGAAGTTGGATAAGAATTTAGAGTAAACTAACAAGTAATCTTCTCGTATCCAGTGAACTGGTGCACGAACGTTCAAAATTATAGGTGAACTGACCTGTTGTGGTAATCGTTAAACCACCGCCTGACGTCGTTGTGAGGACGGAACTACAGGTACAGAGTCCAGGCAGGCATAATACAGGTGAGCTGGTTGAAGAGCCAGAAGGAAAACATCCTCTGTCCACACTCTGGTGTCACTGTCTGGCCATACTCCGCAGTAAGCTGGAGGTGCAGATAATTAACAAAGAGGACTCTCTGTAGCAAACGATCCATCAGGCAACATTTTTTGTCTAGTTTTCTCTCACTGTTGGACAAAATTCCTTTTTTCCGGAAAATGAAGTGTCGCATTTTTCCTTTTCCTTTTTGGATTTTGAATGCAGACTCATCAATCGTGTCTAACTGAAGCCGAGGATCTTTCTGTTGCACACCAGCTCCATCAAAGATACCAAAGGTCTCACGATTGAAGTTTACAACAGATTTAAATTTGAGGCACAAGTAAATTAATGTGCAATAGTGAAATCCTTTTGATGGGCTAATTTACTTTAGCTGAAATCGGAATTTAAATACCTAATAATTAGCAAATGTAACGACTGTAATTTATATATCCGACAGAAATTGAATTACTCTTGAATGAATAATCCATTCCCTTTCACTTCATCATATCCTGTTATTATATAACTGATCCATATACACGTAAAGTTTACCTAAAGAGATCATTGTAAATACCGTACCTTTGATTCCCCTGAATAAAATACATTAACCTTATTTGATAACATCTAAAGTGAAAGTAGCCTGAGACTTAACACCATTATAACCAAGTTTCCAGTTTATACATAGATGTCGATATTTTTACTAATTTAGACCATATTTTAAAAACTGTTTAAAAATAAAGTAACATGATTTTCGTCTGCTTCATTCGGAAAACAAATCTCTGCATTTATCTCGGTTAATCCATCCTTGAGGAGGACACACACGGATAGGGACAAATATAACTTACTCAAAATACTCATCTTCTCTTTGCATTAAATCTGATCAAGGGAAGATGCGTTTGCTTTCTATCATTTCCACAAAAGGACTGAAACGAAAATAAAACATTTTAGATCGAATTTCCATTTACAAATATTTAAATCAATCGACTGAATATTAAAATGAGCCTTTTCACGCTGTTAATTATTAAGGGATGCCCTGAATCAACCATAGAAGAGACAGTTAATCTGAATGAAACTCTGCTTTGATACCAGATAACTATTTCTAAGGACGGCTTGTAGCTCTGTCGAGGGACATAATTATCATCAGAGACATTGGGTCGGGCACCCAGTTTGTCTTAGAAAGCGCCTGACTTTATAAAATGAAAATACTGTACATGGTTTATAAATCTCCGCTCTACAGAATCCATCCTTTTAATCGCCGATCGTAGTGTTCGGCTTAATCGATTCGTTTCTTTCCATCTGGTTTAGTCGATGTTCTGTTGCTTTTCTGCTCTCTGAAAGATCTACAGATCTCCGGTTTATCCTCTCGATGTAGAAGCCGCTGACGATAAACGAGGTAAAATTCCTATCCAAACCTTGATTCTGTTTACTGTTCCATCTTATTTCTGTTCCAGGAAGTCTGTTAATTCTCTGGTCGGTTTTCTCCTCTCACCCCAACCATCTTTTCCTTCCTTTACTCGCAGTGGCCGAGTTATGAACTAAATTCTACTTTCTTTAAATTTTTATAACACGAAGGAGCGGCTGTATAGGGGCTCCACAGGGGAAGGGGAGCCACAAAATGGCCTCGGGGTTCATCGACTATTTACAGGAATCTCTTCTCAAACTGACCGCTGTAAAACCTCCGCCCACCCCCGGGAGGTCTCTCAGTTCTCTCTAACTCAGGCCGACCACCTGGCGAGACCGGGCTGGGCCGGTACAAACGTCCATTAGCCCGTCAGGCTGCCAGCTCCGCACGGGCTGGGGGGCAGGAGGCCCCTCCAGTCGTTAACAACGGGGCCGGGCCACATCTTGACTGACCCTCGCTGCCAGGTGCCACAGGGGAAACAAGCAGGTAGGAGCGCATTGAAAATAGAGCAGTAAGAGGTGCGTGACTACGGTCACCTGTCAGGTAAACTCGATATTTAATAGAAGGGGAAATGCAATTAAATTCGTCTCACGAAGGCCGCTTAGAAGTTAAATTCGCCTCCTGCGTTTTGTGAGATAAAGTTAAAATATCCTTGTAAAGGGAGATAACTATGATTATACAGGTTTTATTTAAATTGTTCAATAGAATCTCAGACTTTGAAGCGGAATCATTTACGTTAGTTTTGTTTAAATTATTATTATTACGATTATTAATATTATTATTTGTGATAATTAACAGGAAAATTGAACATTAAATATTGAATATCTGATGTCGATTATTTCACAGTCAAGGTTAAATAAATCAATACTGAATATTCGATATGAAAACGTTTGACGGAATCGATCTCAGCTGAAGAGTTCGTCCGAGTCGGAGTTCACTCGTTATTACCGCAGCTGGTTTTTGTCCTAAAACAGCCGAAAAGACGTCAACAGGGATATAACCAGAGTAAGTTTGAAGAATTAGTTCGACCACGCCCTGCCTGATGTTCGTTGACCCTTACACCACCAAGATAGAGGGAACTTTCTCGGGGCCCACGAGGACCGACGGCGGTCACGTGCTTACCTTGATGGCGTTGGAGCCTCACTGAACGAAGGATGGCGACCTGACGGATATTGACGTCTGGTGCATCAATAAAAAACAATTAGCTCTTAGTATCCGGGGAGAATATAAAATATAATTCCGTTTTAGTCCATTAACACTTACACTGCCAAATGTCTCACAGAATGGGTACTCTGTTGGAAAGAGAGTAAGTAGATTGAGTTGTTGTTGCCGACCCCTGCGGGTCCCTAACCCTGTACTGTCTACCAATACGGCGACACACAGTTTCACAAATGGTGGAGCCTCGCCCCATCAGCCGACTTCTGCTGCTCCCTCCTCCTATTGAACAAACATTTTTCCATCTTAGGAGCCGATCAACGTTGGGTCACATGAGAGCCAATAACACGGCCCTCAAAATAAGGTGAACGAGCAGGAATCCACTTCCTCTACTCCACCTGTGAGTAAGAGCGGAACCGGAGACTTTCCAACGTGAAAGCCAGACGCAGCCTCAGCTCGGCCCCGGAGGACGAACGGGTCAGACCCGTCGACTGACGCCTCCATTTAAGTTTGACGTAAAAAAAAACAGCAAAGGAGGGGAATTTTAACCATTTGACAGCACAAAATAAAAAAACAGCTATTATTATTATTATTATTATATTATTATTATTATTATTATTATTATTATTATTATTATTATTATTATCGGATTGATGTAAAGTATCGCTGATCACGAGTAGGAATGGAATTTGACCAAAACAGTGAGAAATCTTTTGTTTTGCATCTAGAAGATAGATGCGTTTATGTGAAAACAGTTTATCGTTTTCCATTATGAAGACTGAATGTTTTGGTATTTACAATATTTCCGTATTTTTTATTTAAATGTTAGAACCACTTATATGAACCAATAGTGTATATTATTTACATGAGATTGTTGAATATTGATTTTTGTGTAGGAATGTCACTTTGGTCAGCAAAGTTCACATGAACTTTACCAACGAGTAGGAAGAGCTTCAGTGGAAAATGTCGCTGATTTATCAGTAATAGCGGATCCCTTGATGTTCAGCGTAAGGATGGTTCACCGCCCACGTTAGGACACCTGCATGAAGGCCTTGCTTCTCTGAGAACCAAACCCAGACTAAGCCAAACCACCATTGCTTTCCACTTCCATGCGGTCCCATTCTCCGTGGTGTATATTTGGAAGGCCGACCTTTTGGGGACCGGTCAATAAAGGATGGGATGTTTTACCTGACCTTTGTCATATAGACCCCTCATCGACGTCGACCATTGACAGTGAGTCTAATTACCTGAGCCTAAACAACTACGGATCTACAGTTGAGAGGCAGACGTAAAATTAACATCTCACGTAATTGATGCAATACAAAGCGGACAAGAACTTATCTATTATGGAAATTATTCCAGGTGTTTGTCGTTTGCCGAGCTGATCCACGTTTGCGGAATAACAGATGCGTACGGACAAGTAAAGTGGAGGTCCCTGCAGACTCCCTGTCAGTATCGATCTCTCTAACCTTTCATCGTATCTACAAACGATTCCTCCCATCAATAATTTAGTGTTTACGTCATGATACCAGCAGGGAAAGATTTAATTGTTTCATAATATGATTCAGTGAAATGATAATTAAAGACCAGTTATCATGTGCCCTCGTTTCCAGAAAGGATAATAATAATAATAATAATAATAATAATAATAATAATAATAATAATAATAATACTAATAATAATAATATAATAATAATAATAATAATGCACGATTCGCGCAGCAAACCCTTACTGATAGGTATTTTGTTTCGGATGTAACAAATACAATGGGAGCGGATTCCAGACCTTCACCAGGTGGATAATCACGTGTTGTTTATCACGGCTGATGAATTTATGTGAAGCAAATGTTTAAGGGATTTATTCAACTGATATTCACTGTTCTATAATCACAGGTTTGTGCTATTAAACATGTTCTTTCGTCTTTACTATGAAGATATATCACTTTAAGAGATATCCATGATTTTCTAAACATCCGGTGAGTGATTTACATATTAAGAGACAGCGTTGGGCCGATTTCCCGATCTTGAAACGACAGGTTTTGGTGACGTCTTAATCGCCTGGACACTAATCTGTCGACTCTTGTTCTTTAATTAATATGAAATGGGCGGCGGGTACGATTATTTAAGAACATTTCCAGTAGCCACCATGTAATGTGCCGTATCTGTTATCAACTAGCAAAAGTCTTCTTTTGATGCCCAGAAATATCATTAAATCATCGAGTGCATAGATGGCGATTTGAATGTCCATGATCCGTATAATGGTTGGCAGTCTATCAGGTGATTTTCAAGGTTCATTCATACACCAGACAATAACGTGCGATTATTTCGTTCCCAGAAATGTTGGTTCCGTAGATATAAAATCAGAGGCTTCGCAGGTCCTTTTCTTTTTCCGCTTTGACTGTCAGATTTGGTTTGCAAGTTGTTTTCGATGGCAAAGTTTGACCCAGGTCATGAAATAGGCCGTGGATATTTGAATTATTCTCTAGTGCTACATCCGCTGATATAACTCTACCACTACTGGATCATTCGCCGAATCGGAAGTCGGCACAAGGAGAGTTCGCTGGAGTCCTGATGATTTCCAAAGTCGGTTTTGATGCTTGGCTGCCTCTCCATGAAGGTAGACATAAAATCGCTGCCCATGTTGTATTACGCAATGACATAGTTTGATATGCATGTCCTTGCCTGATGTGGCTGTAAACTCTTCCTGTTCTTCAGCGATTATATCTTGAATCCATGGTACTGAAGAAAAAGCCACCTTGGACTTCTGTATTTATTAAAACAAAATTACCCAACCATGGAAAACCATTCACCCAAATCTTGGTATCAAACCGAAATTCGTAAAATGTAGAATAGTAAGCAAGAAGAATGTAGCCGATAAAGAAATCAAAATTTGATTGAACAGGTAGAGGAATATATCAATAACGTTCAAAACATAAACTTATAGTTCCTTACTATTTCCAGTACAAGATATTTCCAATGAAATTACGCCAATTTTAATTCTAGGAAACAGTGCTAAACTTAATTTTGTTAGGAAATGACTTGTAATACCAAAAAAGATACGCCCCATTTTCTAGTTAAAACCTCTATATTATTTAGTTTAGCAGAGTAAACTTTAGAAAAACAGTCTGCGGATAAAACATGCAGTTTCATTTAGTAAAACGAATAGAATCTTCTGTGAAATCTAGTTGTGATGTACGAACTTTACATGACAATAGCTTAACCGCATAAATATTTTAAAGAATAATTCAAATTTTATAAATAAAAAGGGCATGTGATATTTTTACTGCGATGAAACTGATTTAGTAGTCAGATATTCTGTTTTCCATTGACTTTCGTTTCTTTATTACTTGCTTTATGAACGACTGGAGGCAAATAGTGGAACTAAAAGGGTTTATTCTATAGGCAAACCATCATACACACAGAAGAAATTAACGCAAGAACCTTCAGCTCAAGTCAAGTTCGAAGGTCAAATTCTATCGTAAGGTTGAAAAACACTTACACACTTATAGAGGAACATCTACAGTACAGAGGGTGATCTTTGGAAACTATTTCGAAATTTTCGAGTCCTAATTCCAATCCATGGTCGTATCCGAATTATTCTCCAGTTCTAATCTTTACTTTTTCTGAAACGACAATAAAACACCAAATGATTTTTGTTTTTTATTGTAAATAACCATTTGTTAGCTTTGTTTGTCAGTTTTCAAGCAGCAACAAAAATGATTCGATACATAATAGAGATTTCGGTTAACGGGGAGACGTGATGCTCGAATGAAATAACTTTCTTGATGCAACACGTGGAGCATATAACTAGTAATAACAGACGATTCAGATTAAAGATATCAGCAGGTGAATAGAATGATTATTACATTTACCCGCCTGGCGTTACATCCCCTGTGATGTAATCTTCCGATAGTAACCAAGGTAACTGTCGCTGGTCCGTGATGAATGAGATCAGTCATTTACAATTAAAGCCAAATGGTGAACTAATACATGACACAAATAGAAAATAAGTAAACAACCAAGCGAAACCAAAATTAAAAGTCGACAGATTCTTCTACATTCTCTTTATAACAACAGAAACTAGAAACAAATGGCTGATACAACAACTTCGCGATTTGCAATCCGCTTCTCTAGGATATTCAGGGAAAACAGCAAAAGATGAGTTCTAGGCCGTCATTAAAAATTATTTGACGACCGGGTGAGAGTAAAACTTTCAAGATGCCATTAGTCTGTGGAAAATGTATGTTCCCTTTATTCCCGTGATGTTGTCTATTGCCTTTGACTAGTAAACTTGAATAAAATGAATTATAAAATAATTAGATCTTCAGTCACACTATATTCCATATATTTGAAATTTATATCCACATCCACAGTATGAAAAGGAATAATTTTAAGCAAACATTTAGTTTGTCTATCCAGGAACAGAAAGCGCTGACACCATCAGATCAAGATTCATAATCGATTTTCAGAGAGAAAAGAATCTATAACAATACACGACAAGTGAAGCGTATTATCAGTTATTAAAATCTGGTCCTCGCCGGGGACAATACCACAAAACTAAAACAAACGCAATATTTTATAATCTACATAATTTGTTTTTTATTCCTATCTCCTGTGTTTGATTTTCTTATCGTGAGAGTAAAGTCACATTTTACTGGTTGACTGTCGGATCTCCACTGAAAAAAGGAAAGCTCCGTTCCCAGCGTGAAATTAGGAAGAAGTGTGGATCAAGACCCGTGCAAAGGGACACATTTCCGATCGGCAAAGGTAACGTCATCCCTGACAAAAAGCTACCTGAAGATCACCCACGTGGTTTCCTGGTAAATAGGAAAGAGAATAAGCCAGGTTAGATAGGTGAATGAATTAATAGTGGATCAAATCAATCACTCAACCCCGACACTCCCCCAGTCTAATCAATAGGGAATGGTCCATCGAAATATTTATTAGCATTCGTTCATCCGACTCCGCTACACGTTACCCTTTCTGTTCTTTCTTTCAAGTAGATCACATAGAAGTAACATCAAATACATGCTAAAGATTCTCTATTTTCGGTTAGAGGTTCAGCATATTCAGAAGTTAGGTATGTAAATTAATAAAAACGATAACATAAACGATCTTAAATGAACGCAGAAATATAGAACTATGGAACCATGAAAACCAAAATTTCAATCAACTGCAAGGATTTACGTGTGGATTTTATATAAATGTCAATCAGCGTGACAACTTATAAGAAGAGGAAAAGGAAATAATGGTTCCTTAAAGATGGTAAGAGATCAAATATAAAAAACGATGTAGAACTTCCTGTACATTTTTGTAGCTAATAGAATATAGAAGTAGTTGAAATATTTAAAATCAATAAGTGAAATAATGAAATATATTTTGATAAAATGTCAATTTACAGTAAGAAACCAAAGATAGAGGTTAACATGATGCATTTTACAATTAATCTAAAAGCTTGACCAGGTTAACTATATACAAAATGTGTTATTATTCACGAAAATGGATTCAACTAAATATTTTACATACAATTTGTCAAAATTTATTTAAGTAGATGGGAAAACATAAACAATAAAACGTTTAGCACATATTCCCTGTGTGGTTTCGGCCACATGCGAGATGAAATAAAATTAAAATTTATTGCAAAACAAATACAAAAGAAATATTTGTTAATAAGAATAATATATGTTGTAACATGAACTTGATAGGACATTTTAACCAAAGAAGTTAATGCGATGGCCCCTTGCACGGGTATCCTGTTCAGACGGGTTGTATGTGAAAATATTATATGTCAGTCAGTGGCAGTCATTCTAAGTTTTATTAACATAAAAAGTTTCCTTTTAAATTAGATAACTCTGATCTACCATCATTTGAATTACAAGATCAATTTTACTTATTATTCATATTATGCGTATTCAACATTAGATTGAATATTTTTTCATATATTTTCTTCAAAAATAAATTCTATATATGAAGCTTTTGCCTTAAATGATAAACTATCAATATTATTTACAAAAGCGATAGTGATCATTGTTTCTGTTATGAACTAATATAAAACAAAAGCAGTTTAATTGAAAAATTCTGTGAACCCTGTAATCTCTTTAATGTACAGATAATTGATTAATGGAGAAAGTTAGTAAAGCGTACAGTTAATTTACAACTTTACTGGATTTCATTGGATCCAACTAAATACAATCGACCAAATACTACGTATTGTGTCTTCTCGGCTTATACACCAGTGTGCAAAAGTCTTGCATAAAAATGACTAGACTTAGAAATGGGTTCTTATTTTGTAGAAATTGGTAACTATTGTATGGTTTCCGTTTTAATTGAAAGGTATCGGTGTCTTTAAACGATTTATAACACTCAGATCCATTTTGTAATTGCACAGGTCAAAATTAAATTTAACAAAATAATTTGCATGAAATCGGCGAGTGAAAAAGTGTTGCATAAACTACAAAAAATTAGAATATATATTTGTGCTATAATAGTTTAGGAGAGTAGAATATAAATATGAAAAATCTGTCGTTTTCCACTATTCTGATTCATTTTTGTTCAATATAGTGACGCCGAGAGCCCGATATTTGACCCCCGAACAGCGGGCCACAATCGTTCGCATGAAAGAAGATGGTGAAACTGAATGGATCGTTGCGGATCGTATCGGCTGCAATCAGTCGACGATATCTCGCACCCTGAAACGTTGGAAAGCCGATGGGAGCCTGATTTCGAAACGCAGAGCCGGCAGACCGCGGAAAAGGACGGCTCGACAGGATCATCTGATCGCCCGCATGTCGAACTCGGACCGATTCCGCACTTCCACCGATATCCAGACCGCCTTGTCAAAGCACGATGGGATCCAGTTGGCCTCGTGCACCATCAGACGGCGTGTGATCCACATGGGACTGTTCGGTCAATCGGCACAGAAGAAGCAGTTCATCAGTCTGGACAATCGTCGAAAGCAACTGCAGTGGGCTCGCGACCATCTACACTGGACCGTGGCCCAGTGGTCCCGAGTGTCGTTTTCCGACGAAAGAAAATTCGTGAGGGTCCACTCGGCGGGTCGGGTGCACGTTCGGCGATTGGTGTCCGAGAAATACCATTCTAATTGCACTCGACCGACTCTGCAGGCAGGGGGAGATTCGGTCATGGTTTGGGGCTGTTTTCAATCGTCCGGTGTCGGTCCGTTGCATCACGTGGAGGGTCCAATGAATGTTCGTGTGACCACATGCCCCTGACGGCCATCTATCAGCAGGACAACGCCCCAATCCACACAGCTAGGAATGTCAAGGTCTTGATGGCAGAGTTGCGAATCCCCTCCTCGACTGGCCAGATCAAAGTCCGGATCTCAATCCCATCGGAAACATTTGGCACTCGATTAAACTCAGCGTTAGTGCCAAAAAAACCGAAAAATAAAACCGATTTGAAACGGATAATCTAAATATTCTTTTTAATGCAATGTATTGCGTATTTCCTGCTAATTACAAAATATATTAAAGAGGTTATCATCAATATCGTTTATCGCAGAGCGACAAAATAGTATGATACAAGTTACTGAACAAACGTACTTTTCAATATTTTTGCAGAGAAACATTTACGCCCTGTAGTTGGCATCCAAAATTACGAGTAACGTTCTCAGACCCAAATAAAGCGATCACCAATTATTTCATGAAATAATGTTTAACGTCAGCAGTTTAGTCGGATCATCGATGAAAACCAGGCGCACCAATTTTCAAAGTACAGAAAAGGGAAGATGGAAAATTTACTGAAGCCTTAAAGTGGATATATTTTTTGGTGATATTAGAAAAGGATACCATAATGCACAGAGAGTGTATACTGTCTACAAAAATCTATATGCATCAATACATTTGTAGGAACCACGAAGGCTGTAAATTACGTATTTATCAATTATACAAAGTATTTTATGTTTAATAAAATTTTTAATTGAAAATATTGGACTGTCAAATTACCTCAACTTAAAATATATCGCTGGGTATCTTTCTCAATGGAGCAGATCATCGTTAAATTATCTGGAAACGCAGCTATTTATGTTCAATAAAAATCGTTGACAATATTTTACAAAAAAATAGTTTTTTGCCCGCGAATGAAAGAAACAGACCCAACGCCATCGTGATGTTTTATAATCCAGAGGGAAATACATAAGTAATAACTGTGTGAATGCAAGGAAAGTTGACAAGGTTATTTGGGGAATTTAGTACATTACAAACAAATCAAACGTTGAATCTTGGTTCGTAGATTAAAAAAAATATTTACCCTTCTTTTTCAATAATAATTTTAAAATTATATCTACTGAAACAATTAAAATATTGAAAACGATGATAGAGAAATCATTAAAAAGATAATTATGTAGAGAATGATGACATTAAAATTGATACAATCAAGAATAATTCGTAAACCTTTTCGATAGACAAAGGTATGCAAATAAATAAATAATAAAAACTGCATAAATTAAATTAGTTTATTTTAATTGTAATGATAAGAAATTGTGTCTCTATATTTATTATTTCTATTAACAGATGATATTAAATTATATCCTTTATATCAAATTTTAATCTGTGCTGCTAGATATGGAGGTATGAAGGTGGTAGACAAATGTGTATTTAATGCTAAAGATCTCACGTGTTTCTGTTTTTCTGACAAAAAAAAATAAAAGTAGTTTTTTTTTAAATCTGTTCAGCTTGAAACTATTTAGCTACAGCAGGAGCAGCTCTTTGATGAAAGTGAAAGTGGAACAAAAAGGTACAAAGTTATCATAAGATTCACTGAATTCCACAATCCCTTACCCTTTACCTAAATAAGGTTTCGATAAAACGTTGATATATTCCATAACTCAATAAAGCTGCCTAACGATTATGTTAAGAATATGGTTTCTTTATAAACATAATTTAATAAAGCTAAGGATTTTAAAAAATTCTTCAGGAAACTATAGTATAAAACCACTGAAGTTAGCAACATTAAATGACAAAAAAATAACAACAAATAATATTTGTTTGTAAAATGTGCTAATCTTCTGCTATTTGTGTACCTGTTGCACTTGTAACAAAACTGTATATAGTATGACCGAGCACCATCTGTCACATGTGGTCAGTCTAACTGCATCTTATGCTCAGGTCAGGCGCAGGTTGAGGAGGTGCACAGGTCCTTATAATGT
>JACATO010000352.1:267500-458425 GCA_018389105.1 Nautilus pompilius | reverse complement strand
TACTCCCTGCCTTACCTAAGGACCTCTCGAAGAATTTTAGTTTTGAACTCTGAAACAAACTGACGTGTGTGTGTGTGTGTGTGTGTGTGTGTGTGTTGTGTGTGTGTGTGTTTGTGTGTGTGTGTGTGTGTGTGTGTGTGTGTCTGCTTCTGGTAAAATTTAAAATTCAATAATCTCCATCTGTTTTGCTGTTTTCAAGACGATTTTCTGTTAGATGGTTAATAATGGCTTCTCTTTTTTTTTTACCCGAAAAGGAGCTAAACCGAAGACTGTCTGATGCGCGAGAACTATCTAATAATGTGGGTGTGCGGGAGAAAGCTCAGCCCCTTAAGGCCGGATGGAAAGGGGACTCCCCACGAAAACACCCAAGGAAGTTGTAGCGAGAGGCGCACACGAATTAATGCGAAAGGTGTAGAGTTGGGTTCCTTTTTAAAAAATATATATTATATAGTACGAATTGTTTACTGTATTCTGTATGAGATCGGTCGTCTTGGACACGAGTGTTACTTCTCGGAATGTGTTCTTTTGGTGCCATATACAAAACACCAGGAAACCGGGAACCGTTTACATGTCCGGTTTGAATCTCGCTGTTTGGACTTAAACGTAAGGTAAGTTTCTCTTTTCTGTTTGAACGCTAAAATCCTTTAACATTTATCAGTAACTACCTGTAAATAAATATAAGCAAAACCGGAAGTCAGTTTCGGTAGAAGATTTTGAGCCGCAGTTGTATTTATATGAAGGTTTACCATTAACTCTTCATTTCCATCACTGGCCCGTGCTGTTCTTGTTATTCAGTTACTAATACATTTCCATTATCCTAACTTATTGTGTGACTTATAAATATTAGACCTTTCCTTTCTTTGGTGGCTGGAAGCCCCAGTTTATTTCCATTGGCAAATCTCCCATAGCATCGTTTCTTCTTGCTCTTCTGTACCAGTTCCGTCGGCGGGAATCCCCCCAACAGCTAAATAAAGGAATTCTAGTAGGGACTTCGCATGGCTGTTTTGTTTCGAATAATTAATTTGTACAAGTAAGTCTTCCAAAGAGATCGTTGAAGCTCCAACCAAGTTTTCCACTCTTGGTCAGTGCTAAGTTGTCTGACGCCGTCACAAATGACATCAGTCAAACTGCAGCCGTTCAAACTTTCGGTTCTATTTTGCAGAACAGTGCCAAACAAGCTTCTGGTCAGCAGGCGTGTCGGAGGCAACACCATACAACTCCGGGCACCTGTAAGCCTTCCGATGATTTATCCGCTACAAAGCGAACGGATTCCGCTTTCGCGGTCCTTGAGTTCAAAACTCCTAACATCCATAGAAATTAAACAGCAAACGATATTAATTTGTTGTGTTAACACTATGGTCCGGGTTTTATTAAACGGCTTGTCTTCTGCATCTCTCGCTCTCTCTCTCGCTCTAGCGCTCTCGTTCAGCTCTCTCTCTCTCTCTATCTCGCGCTCCAAAGACCCTAGCCTCTAGACATCTCTGTCATAGCTCTCTCTCTCGAGACAGATCTGAATCTCTCTCTCTCTCTCATCTCTGAATCTCTCTCGCTAGCTCCATCTCGCAACCATACCTCTCTCTCTCAATCTCTTCATCTCTCTCTATCTCTCTCTATCCATCTTCACCCACCTTCATCCCCCCCTCTCTCTCTCTCCATCTTCTCTCTCTCTCTCCATCTCTCCCCATCCCCCCCTCTCTCTCTCTCCATCTCTCTCTCTCTCTCTCTCTCTTCTCTCTCTCTCTCTCTCTCTCTCTCTCTCCTCTCTCTCCATCTCTTCTCTCGACTTTAACGGTGAGAACACGATCCTCAGTACCCGCCCGAAAAGTGTCCTCTCCTGTCTGTGTGCCGGTCGAGGGAACAAAATGTCTTCGATACTCGGAGAAGGGGCCGCTTAAGTCATTGCCCTCTTTCGCTTAACTTTACCGGGGAGAAGCCAGGCAAGCCTCTTTAACCCACTCCCCACCCCCAAAACAGACCATCCATTAACTCGCTGGGCGACTTAGTGAGTAACAAAGGCGTCAATGGAGACCTGCTGCGGGCCGAGACTTCTAGGATCAAAAGGCAGGACTCGAGCTCGCAGAGTATTGACCGGGAAATCTGTAAGGGTCACATCGCTACCATAGTGATGACAGGTAAAAGGGAGAAATCTACACGCGGAAGAAGCGGAGAGCGGTCGGGGGGGGGATCGAAGGGGTTCGAAGGAGCGATGGCGGACTGGAGCCGAACCAGAGAAGCACCCAGAGCGAACCGTTGATCACCTGGCGGGGAATGGCTGAACTACGAACCTACTCACTCCTCCAGCGCGTTCGCAAACACGAACGTGTTCTGGTTCTGTTCAGGTCCCCGTGTGGCTCAGAAAGTAAAGCGGCGGCGACCGCAGCAGGTTTAATAATAATAATAGTACTTACTTCATGAAGGTAATCACTCCCACCCTCGTAATGTCCTCCTGCAGCATCTTCCAGGAATCGGTCACCAGCCGTTTCTGTCTGGCAGTGAACGCCGGCTCCTCCTCCTCCTCCTCTTCCGCTCTCCTCCTCGCCGGAGACCTGAACTCCGCAGCCGACTTGGACGAAAAGCAGCCCATGTTGCCGCTGGGTCCGTCCGTCCGGACCCCGCCCCCCCGCCCCCGAGGGGTCTCCTTCCCGGATGCGCGCTATCTGATCGAGGCGTTACACAGCAGCAGCTCTTCCCGGCCGGATGCTGATCAGCGGAGACGGAATCGGGCCGTAAGTAATCGCGCGCCCTCCCCCCCGACCCCGGAGTTGCGAGCCACCTACCGTCGGTTCCGACTCTCCCGCTTCCCCTTTTCCCGCCACTCCGTTGCCACCGCCGACGCAGACGACCGCCAACCAATTAATTATCGGTAGCGCGTTTTGTAGGTATCTGTTTATCTCGCGGGTTTTTAAATCGTTCTCCATCCTCCTCCTCCTCCCCCTCCACCGGCTCCGACGACTTCAGAAGGCGGGCTACGTGCGGAAGCGCAGACGGCGCTGCGCCCGCCCTTCACTACTTTCTGTTTACAGCCGCCGCTCGGCTCGGTCCAAAGCTCGCACAAGGGCCGTGGAAATACATCACCGGCATTTATTAACCCTGTAAAAACCGTGCAACTGCCCCAGACGACATCTCGGGGCCTCTGTTGTTGTTGTTAAGAATGATGGAAGCAGAAATAAAAATAAAAAAGAAGAGAATTCCTCTCTCTCTCTCTCTCTCTCTCTCTCTCTCTCTCTCTCTCTCTCTCTTCTCTCCCTCTCTCTCCCATCTCTCTCTCCTCTCTCTCTCTCTCTTCCATCTCTTCTATCTCTCTCTCTCTCTCTCTCTCTCTCTCTCTCTCTCTCTCTCTCCTCTCTCTCTCTCTTCCCCTCTTCTCTCCCATCTCTCTCTCTCTCTCTCTCTCTCTCTCTCTCTCTTCCTCTCTCTCCCCATCTCTCCATCTCTCTCTCTCTCTCTCCCCATCTCTCCCCATATTCCCCATCTCTATCTCTCCATCTCTCTCTCCCCATCTCTCTCTCTCTCTCTCTCTCCCCATCTCTCCCCATATCTCCCATCTATCTCTCCATCTCTCTCTCCCCATCTCTCCCCATATCCCCATCTCTCTCTCTCTCTCTCTCTCTCTCTCTCTCTCTTTAAAAAAAAAAATGGTCGTGCACTCAGTCGTCACCGCTAAAGTTACTACGAGATCCGTATAGGACTAAGTGGATACTTTAATGGCCGCCATCTTGTTGTGGGGCTGTACCTGAAGTGGCGGCGAGCGCGGAGTACTTGGGTCTCCTTGACAGGAGAGCTGCGTCGACGTCGGCCGCACGTGTTGGGAAAGTGGCGAGAGTTCTCCAAGCCCCCTTAGAAGCCATCGCGGAGCACGTGACGCACTCCGTGGCTTCCTTGCTAAGGAGAACCACGAAACAGACAGTGGCAGTTCTAAAACTGTATGCTATTCCACAGCTCCTGGATCGAATTTTAAATAATGTTCATGGAGTTTCGCGCCACAACCTTCAATCATTTATAATGACCCCCCCCGCCCGCCCACGGCACCGTTCGGATTAGCAAATACACGTAACTCGTAATAATTTAAAATGGACGATAACAAACGCATCACGTAGCTTGATGTTAACTAGCAACACAGATGCTATGACGCAGGTGTTATCCACCAATGATCTCTAAGCATGTTGGTCAGGTAGAGCAAATCTGTCTCTCGAGGCCAAAGAGTGTCATGGCGTCTGTTGTTGTTGTTGTTGTTGTAAGGTTTGCCACTTAGTTTCTATTTTTCGTATTTATTTAGTGTGGTTCAATTTATAGTTCACTTGACTGTCTGCTGCTTGAAGATCGAAATATATCGTCTTTTAAACTTCCCATATTTATTACTCAGACTTTAATCTTTCTAGGACAGTACTGTAGTTGAAAAAGACGAAAAATATTGTTCAATTGAATATATATGTTGATTTTATACAGTAGCTCCCCCCTCGATCATGTCTTTCCATTTTAAAATTCTTTTCAAAGATTTTTTAGTCTCCCTTTTCGTGCCAGATAGTAGTAACTGTTCCAGAAAATTGGAAGATATACGTTTTCGAACATTTTCAGAAGGAGAAGAAAAGGCTTAATGATCGCCGTAAATGCCATTGTTTCGGACTCAGGAAGAATAAGAAGTTCCGGCTTTGAGGCAGATACAACACAATAGGATTGAAATGGGGTGTGGCAGCGAATTTATGTGAGAAGAAAATTGGCAATGTTTGAGTTGTTTTTTTTAATGATGAATGAAAAATAGTGAACCAGAAGTTTCGGGGTACGAGTGAAAAACAATAGAGAGACAAATAGTAAGCTGTCGCCATTCCAAGTCAGTAGTTGAGAGTCGAACCGAATTCTGAGGTCGTTCGCGCCGGTCTAGTTCCCATTCGTATATCTAGTGATCTAATTTAGTCCCAGTTTTTAAAAAAAATAGGTTCTGATCCAGTTCACTTACGCATTCCGCTCTGTGACCATGAACGTTTTACCATTGTTGAGCAATATGTGGACAATGGACAAACAAAAATAATGCAGTCCATATTGTACCAAACAGTACAAATTTTTATTCCACAGTGTGAATCACTAACATTTTACAAAACAATAAACATAGCCATCTAAGGAAATAAACGCACACTCATCCTTTAAAAATATTATGCAATGGACCACCATAATGTCCTCCCAAGAAAGGAACATTCATCCATAACTTGTGTTGATGGAGCAGCCAGTGAGGCTTCAGTCTTTTGTTCAGATCAGGCCGAGCGTGTCCTTGCTGATGCCAGTATTTCAAACTGTTTTCTTTTTTGCTTAGTGGAAGCTCATGAATTAAAAAGATCTAGAATTGTACCAATGTTATTTTTCGACACAAATTCATGAAAAGACGATTGTCTTATTTTGCTGGATTCTTTTTTGTTCAGCAACAGCTCATATTTGTCATCTTCTTCCCTTTATACCTGCTATGCTGATCCAACAGACATTTCAATGTTGGTGCATAGGTCAGTCAAATGAGCTTTAGTCTTGCTTTTCTCTTCCTCAGATAACAATAGCCGGAACAAGAAAGATTGCAGCAATACGTGTTATTTTAAGCCAGTTTTTTTTCCCGTTTCATTAAGTCCAAAAAGCTCTCTTAGAAGTGATATCTCTTTTGGTGTTTCAAGCTGACAGTTCAGCCTTAATAGAAATCCTGCACAGTCTGCTGTTCCTTTGCTATTTTTGCTGATTTTAAGAAAGTTGCTATTTTTAAAAAATGGTGTTTCACCCAGTGTCTGTGGAAGAATCCAATGCAACCATATTCTGGCAGAATATCTTTAACTCAAGCAAGCACTCAAGCATATCAAAAATTGATTGCCAAGTTTCAGTTTTTTTATGAATAACCACACATGTCTGTGTTTTTAGTTTTTTGCTAGCAGAATGAGCTTCAACATCTCTACATGCAATTTTGCTAGCTGAAGAGTGTGGGATGAGCAGTGGACACTTGTTACTGCAACATCTGTATCAGGTTCAGAAAATGCTGCTTGTTCCAGTCCATGCATCTCACCTCAATCTGTTTGTTTGTGACCGATCTCTTCTGCAACAACATCAAGTATTTCTTCTCCAGTATCAAAGTTATCTTCACTTCTCTGTTTATCATCACTTGTATGTTGACGTATTTTATCATGTTTTCATCAGTATCTGTTATTACGCTGTATATTTGCTGCATACTGATATCATAATGTGTAAGTACTTCAAGAAGCATGTTCATGAGATGCTGGAATGTATGTTTTTCTCTAAATTTTTTTCATAATTAGGGTATGTATTATAATCCCATCATCTATCCAAAAGTGTTATACAGTTAATTTTAAAAGAAAGATGACTCTTCACGTCTGTGATAGACTGGCAGATGTCTCTGGCAACACAACAAGTTCTTAATTTTATCAGCATAACACAAACATTACAACATAAAACATTAAGAATTGCTTCAAATATCTTTCTGAACCCAGTCTTCCATTAAGCAGAAAGAGATCTTCCAAACAAGAGCAGCCGAACTGTGAACCGGCCATCTTTTAATCGGTTCGATTCTGGTTCGATTTTTTTTTTAAAAAAAGCGGTTTCAACCGGTTCACTTGTCCAGTTCGACTTTCTGGTAAGAAATCGATCTGTTTTTAATGATTCTAGTAATGACGAAAAATGAATTGGCTTGTTACATGGAAGTGAGACACGGCAGGTTCACACAGAAGGCCGGTGTCGAAAACGAGGCTGGTCCGCACGGATGTACATCATCTCTCCCGGACAGCTCACTTCCTACATCGTGAATTATCGCAGCCGGCGGAGCGTGCTCTAACTATCGGGTTTTCCGCTCGTTATTCCATCATAAAATATGCGAGAACACTAAATGGTCGCCACAAATCAGTAAAAGTACCGTTAGATTTCGTGCCAGGATTCTCCGATATCCCTGTTATTGGAAATGCTAGACATCCTGGTGCACGCCGCCTGGTGGCCGCATAAATACGGCTGTCAGAAAGTGAAATTAGAAGAGCTGCCATAGCAGCAGAGCGAACCGACTTCCTGCGTGTAAGGAAAAGCAACATGCGCCTATCAGAAACATTAAAATGTCTGCGGTGTTTGCCTTCTACTGTTCTGAAAGGGGCTGGTCTAAGGGTTCCCAACCAAATCAGAAAAGTGAAAGTAGGTGTACCACCACCACGGTGGGAGGGGTCCGGCCTGCAACTCGGTGACGTCACTCAAAGAGAATCTTTTAACTTTGTGAGTAAAATGCCGCATAGAATAGGTAAACAAAAAAAAAATGGAATATTATTGAGCGCTAATTTAATTAAAATTAAAATTTTAAATAATACGATTAGTTTTATTAACTAACATTAGCATGAAAAGGTGGTTGGAACCTCTAGACCCGCCAAGTACATTCTGCAGGTGTATGTCAATCAGGATTTTCGGAGCTTACATCTCTTATCCGGAACTTCGTCACCGGGCACGACTCTCGATGCGATTCCTGTGATCGGCGGAAGATTCTACGGATACATTTTGAAGTTTGTCTGATGTTCGCATGTGCACGAGTTATTCCTCGTTTGGCTCTGTTAATGTTCTAATCGCAGAAAATTCTTCAGAACATCGTGCATCTTATTCGTTTATGCGTACGAACGATTCCCCTAGCGGCAATCACGGGAAATGTTTTAAATTCTTTAAAGATGAATTGAGAACATAGGAGAGAAGAAGAAGATTATGGTGAGGAACTATTGTCTAATATTATGGCGCCATTCGAAACTTGTCGAATTCTGTTTAATCTGTTTTTCTTCTCTCGACTACGTGGAACCGTGTGTACATTTGAGGCTCTTCCCCGTTGTTGGTCCAGAGGTAGGAGACCATTCGCATTGCGTGGTTAGGGCACTAACCAGGGATGCGGTAAGGTACCAGCCGGTTTCTGGTACTATTAGCAGAGCTCGGAAGTAACTGGATGGCCATTAGTAAAACAAGGCATCCTTTCACGAGATGAGAGTCCCGGCCGCGATGACGGGTGGTTAGGCTTACACTGAATAGTAACCGTGCGTCGGATGGTCTCGAAGGCGAATAGGCGGCCTATCTGCACCAAAACATCCTTCTATTTCTTCCAAATAAACGATATTCCTGGATCATAAACGCGCACTTACTTAGCCGTTTGCCGTCACGTGACCCACTTCAGGATGTTTGTCTCTCCCGCCTCCCGATGGTCTTCTCCATTCGTCTTGCACGATTCCCAGAGTAAACAACCCTGACCGATGGGCGACCCCTGGAACGGTCGAGACCGGCAGAGATGGCAGCCAGGTCGGCCGACAAGCTTACCTGTGGTTCGCTAACTGAACACGTGAGCTTTTGTTTATAGTTTTAGATTTCACATCCAATTGCCTCCTCCGACCATGTCACTCTCAAAACTCTATTTCCAAGCCCACGTTGCGGTTGCCGTTCCCTGTCATCATCAGAAAACGATCGCCAGAAGGTAGGTTTAGAAATCTGTTGCGACGGTAATGTGAAGTAGAAAGCTCAAATAGATCCCTTGCTTTTCTATACTTAACATATTACCAGCAACTTACTTACTGTAAATGCTAGGTGTTTCAGGTAAAAAGCGAATGGCCTCCCAGGTGAAATAGGTACAGGCCAGCTCAGGGGGGCGGAGACAGTTAAATCCGAGAAAACCAGAGAATGAGCTGGTGCAGAACAGTAAAGGCCATCAGGTGTCAAACCAGGATGGCCACGACAGCAGTGAAAAACCAGGCTAACTAACCACTTTATAATTAAAATAGAAGCTAATAGCATAAATATCAAGTTGTCTAATATATATATATATAAGATATGTACCAGTTTTCCAAGTAAATAAGTTAAAGATAATCAATTAATTTTAAATAAATTAGCATAATGTGCATTCCAAATGATTTTTGAAGAGATAAATACATAATACTGACATCACATGATATGACATGGTGACTATTTATACATCACAGTAAATAAATCTGAAATTAAAGTTATTCTGCCGTGTGAGGTTTAAAACGATGCATGATAAAGTTGGTAAAGCATGACTTTAAAGGGAGAGCTGCTGTCGTACAGATCAGGTATTATCACAGATCAACTTGTTACATCCACAGCTTTGTTGGTTATGAGAATCTCAGTATGTAAGCTAGAAACAGGAACATGGGTCATTCTAACTGCGCATTATTACATACAATGTCTATTTTTAAAATATAAATGTGTATCTCTTCAAGAAAAACTTTGTATTTTAAAAATGTGCATTTTTTTGTAGTATAGAAGTCTCAGGGTTGCTCAAAGACAAAAACCAACAAGTAGTAGTGCCCACAGAAGACAGAGGTAGTAGGCTAAAATGCTTGCAAAGACACAGGAGCAAGATACACGTAAAATGGGGTGGTTACCCATTCAGACAGTATTTCTTTTTGAGTGAGATGTTTTCTTTAAAAAGATGTTTTTTTTGCACATAATATTATATATAATCTCCCTCTGTTATACAATATACAGTGCAGGTAAAAACAGTAATTGAAATTTTTAAGAATATCATATTTTATTGGCCTGTTACCTGTCAATGTTTTGGACATAGAAGTGTGGTGGAAAATATATTGTTTCTACACCAACATCTATGAAATATTCGCAGAAGTGACACATTTTGTCATTTTTGGTCTCATTAGAAGCAGACAGAATTGTTATAACAGTTAGCCTTCTGTTCTTTCACATCCTACGCCCACACCTGTGAGTCAATCTTTTACCTACCTGTGATAGAAATGGCAGTGGAGATCAAGTTCCGAAGATTAACTAAAAGTGCTCCACTTAACGAAAGATTAGTAGAAAGTAGTAATGCCCAACCTATCTTTAAAGACAACCCACTTGCCATTTGATCCTAAACAAGTTTGTTACTTTTTCTTAAATTTCAGAAAATAAATGAGTTGACAGTTGAAGACTGGAAAGTGGCTTCACGAATTATTCTCACATTTACCAAGGAACTGATGATCACGAATGCAGCCAATTGGACAACTCTAATGTGACAGCATTTTTAAGCTTACAGGCTGAGAAAGACGTTGGTTCTTTAATAAATAAGAAAATGACCGATTTCAGAAAGCAGCAGGTTCTTGAAAATATTGAGATACTGAAAAGGATTTAAGCAGTTGTGAAATTTATTGGGAAGTCGATGCTGCCATATACGGGACATCAGAACTAAGCACTATCCAGTCTCAACAGTAAGGGCCTTGCAGAGGTCTTACATCAATGTTCGTCAAACACTCGGTGAAGATGGATGGGAGTCAGGATACGGCTCTCATTCATCAAACAACAATGTTTTTGCATTATGTAAGAAATAAAAAGAGTGAAAAACCAATTACAGATGCTTCTGGTTCGGGTTTGTATCAACTACTGAAAATTATGGATTGTAAATGGAGAATCGTAAGTGAATCTTTTGACAGATGTGTGCAGTCAGGGTTGGAAAATAGCATCAAAGACTATTCTCTGATCTCATCCCATCTGGTCAACATCGTTTTCATGTGTGTATTGAAACTGAATCTGTGCTCATTTTTGTAAAACCAATGAATGGGTTTTTGTTTGTGTAATTTGCATTTTATTATTTAGTTAATGATTTTTGCTTTGTCTTGTTATGTAATTTTAGATGCAAATTTTTGCTGTTATCATAATATACCTAATGATTCAGTTTAATATCACATTGCCATTTTTATCTGAAACCTGTCATTTTATAATTACTAATTTAGAGTCTTCTACACAGTAAGAAAACAACTGTTTTCATTTACATTAGGCCTACATATTAAACCCTTTAAAGTCTTTGACTTTTCCCCTGTAAAGTTTGACACTTTGGTCAA
Organism: Nautilus pompilius; assembly: GCA_018389105.1. Classification (NCBI taxonomy): domain Eukaryota; kingdom Metazoa; phylum Mollusca; class Cephalopoda; order Nautilida; family Nautilidae; genus Nautilus; species Nautilus pompilius. The sequence goes on along the minus strand of JACATO010000352.1, from coordinate 447,593 downwards.
CTAGAAGATGTAGGGATTCCAGCTAGATGATTGCCAGAAATAAGTAAAACTGACTCACAGATTTACCTTAGTAGTATAGGCTCAGAGGGAGTTATGTCCACGATTGGCAGAGTCACAGTCTTTCATAAGAAGTATTGCACTTGTTGGATAATGAACGTTGATGTATTGGGCAGACGTTAGAGTTCCTTCTCAGACTGCCATGGCTTAGAAAGTTTAATAGAAACTACTGTACTGGATGGCATCACATAAAATACTACTTTTTAAAAATTGTGAAAAACCTGGACTTATCAGAAACAACAACAAGGTTATAGTGCATCTGTGCTGCCATGTGATGACTGACCTTTTGTACTCATTCTTAGAGCTTATACTAATTGGATGTCTTTTTACTTGTAAAGTCTTAAGAGATGTTCTGAGATTGTAAAAATAATTTTTATATGTAATACTTAGCTTTTTGATGTATATTTGATTCATATGAAAATTAAGTTCCTATAGTGGAATGAAGACAGTGAAGATCTGTGGAGGAAGTAAGGATGTCTGTCTGTATTTTAAGTGCATATATGACATTTAAACCTATTTATATTTTCTTTCACCATAACTTTCTACTTTTTAATCCAAATGCTTTCAAATTCAGAATACAATCTCGCCTTAGGTTATCAAGCGCCATAAACAGATTTTGTGATTCATACTGATTAACGATTTCTGAGTGTGACAAATTTTCTAATTCGTTGTAGGAACTGTCTGAAAATGAGAGATGAAAACTGGTTGTTATCTTCAAACGAATAGAGAAAACTGAGGCAGATTTTTTTCCATATTCGATTCAAACATTTTGTGAAAAGACAGTGGAAAAATCCTCGATAGATTTAACTTCGTACAGCTGCCATGTTCTGGCCTCCATCATAACCTTCTGCCCATGGCAGAGACCTGAGAAAGGTCCTGCTAATGGACTCAGAATTTACTGAAATCAAATGCAATAATAGATAACAGTTTGGGAGATAAAGAACATTCTTTTGTTTGCTAGACAAAGCCAGCCATTTTTAAGATTTAGTTATTATTGCTTATGAAAGTAATTTCCATTATTTAATTATAAAAGATACAACCAGCAAAGTCATTACAGATAGTGATGTTCTATACAGTGAATTAACAAAAGTATTCAACCACCTCAAAGTAATGTTTTTTGACAAAGGTAGTTGCTGATGCCTGTGATGATTTTAGGCATAATTTCCAAGGTGCTGGACTCCTCACGTACATGGTCTCAGCTCATCATTCACAGAACTCTCACCATAGTAGGCTCAGCAAGAGAGTAGATAAATTTCCCCACCATTTATCAGTTTAATTAGGCATTTCCCACTCCATGTACAAACTTCTAAGCAATAGTCACCGTGATGTCCTTTCATCATTCATTCAGGAAGAGAAACCAATGGGTTTAGTGTTTTTCTAACCAATCTTCCTGGTATCCTTCTGGGAAAACCAGTTTTTATCCTTTCGCCCTGATTTCTTAAAGTCTTCATACTTTGTCCCTTTCCTCTCATTTGGCTCTACTGACTGTTAGCTCGATTCCAAAAAGCTGCCTTTTACAATAGATTTGTCCATCTGCCTGTGCTGCTTTAGTTATCTTGTATACACAGACAGCTATGAAGTGTCACCAGTGTTGTTGTGTATAACAAATTCAATAGGAAAACAGCTGTGATCATACCCACCTTCACATACTAATCGATACTAACAATGCATAGAAATCTCCTCCAATACATTATTGAAACTTGTTTAATTCTAATAACTCAATATACTGTGTACTTTGATTACTTAAGCAAATGGCAATTTATTATCTAAGAGATAATTTCAATATAGTTTATTTGCTCTCCAGCAGAGAGAGGGGGGAAGCTGAGAACGATTGCCCAAGTCAGCAGTTTCCTGTACCATTGTGAAGTTCAGAAAAACGGCAAGTAATAGCCTAGAAATAGGAATACAAGAAAAGTGGTAAAGGTAGGTAGAACTGTTCCACAGATTTTCGATGAGCAGCAAGAGATTAAAGCCATTATTAATACTCAAAATAGTAAGAAATAGACTGCTTGGACAAGAAGCCATTCTTCTTTAAGAAGAATACAGACAAATAACTAGAGTTTTCGAGAAAGTTGAGTTTTTGTGATATAAATTTGTATGATCTCTGTCCATCAGCTGGTGTAAGTTGGGTGTGGAGAAAGGCAGCCTGGTGAGGATTTTGATGAGAATTGTGGGATGCCCACCTCTCATAGTAATTAAAATATATACAGGGAAATAATGAAAAAGAAATATCACTATCAGCAGGGAAACTGTTGCAAGTAACTTGTCTTCCAATACCAATATCACAAATACATATATTGTCAACAGAATGCCCAGGAACTGAGGTTGCAAATATGTGCCATGGACTCACTTCCTGCTGTGATGAGTCAGAAATAGTAGTAGTAAATCCAATAGGAAGCTGTGATGAGTCAGAAATAGCAGTAGTAAATCCAATAGGAAGCTGTGGCAGTCTGATAACATCAGAATAGATAAGACAGATACAGCTAATTTTCATTCCATTCTCACTTGTAGTTTTTTTGATGCTCTAAATGACTGGACTCGAGGAAGGAATACATACAGGAGTATGATTTTGTTTTTATTCCAAATTTTTTACTGTCTAAATACATCTGTCAGTCAATTAAATTACAATTCATGATCAAAATACAATTACTGGGTCCTGAATCAGCCCTTTATCACTAAGAAACAGGAAATAGATGGTCTACATTAACTATTTGACTGAACAGAAAAATTATAAACACATATTAAACAAAAGGATAGTTTGAATCTTTATTTGAAGTATGGCAGAATAACCAACTAACTTACAGTCTGGTTGGTCAGAGTGAATGGATACAACTAGAATAAGTCAGGATCTCAGACAAGCAATGGCTCATAGCCATAATATTCTGATTATGGTTATAGGTTACAAGCATTAGGAGTAATGAAGCTTTGCAAGATGGGAAGTCGCTTAACAGAATTAGACTTATCGAAAAATGTGCCCATTTTCAACTACAGTTCAAGTATTAACATCATTTTCTAAAAAAAAAAAGAACATTTAGACATCATTTGAAGTTCTTTATCTTGGGTTTTGGTCTGATTTTATTACACAACTCAGGTACCAAGATGTTGGCAGACAGAGCAGACAGCTTGGCACCCACTCACGTGTTGATTATAACATGGCTGGTTGATGGTTGCTTAATTTATAAGACTGACCACTTTCGAATAACAGGTTTCATAAAGTTTGCTAAAACCATTCAAAGTCAGCATTCTCACTGTAACGCTTGCCCGTCATCAGTTTATTTCATTTACCTTTAAACTAAAGGGTACCTGGTGTAATTCTGTCAATACTATCTATCTGCTGTACCCACAACATTTTCATCATCCCAGACCTAAACTACAAGCATTCATTTACGATATAATAAATGCCACCCCCAGTTTTATGGTCTCATTTAGTGGTAATCCTGGAATCTGCTAGAATTTCACATGTACATACACCACTGGTCTGTAAACAAGTTAGTTAAAAAGCCACGCCCATTTATTTAGCATACGATAATGATACACAGAAAATTGGGCTCACCCATATTACATTAGATTAGGGTTTTCCAATATTTTTCACCCAAACTACCAAATACAGGTGTAACAAAATATTGCACATACGTTAAGCACCGAACAGTAATCTTTTCAACATGGAAAACTGTTGTGATAACAAGGAGCATAATGTAACAATACCAGTTCTCTTTACTTTCTATATTTCAACAACAAAAAAGAGAACATAAGAAAGAAGATTTAGCTGATATAACTCAAACCATCGCGAGATATTCTTTGTTGCATTTTCCCATAATTCATCAGTGTATAAAAATACTGTAATAAATGAAAATTTCGTTTGCTGCAAAACACAAACATCTTTTACAAGATGAAAAGTCAGCAGCAATTTGACCTACACATAGTAATGTACATTCGGGTTAAAGGGAGATAATCTGAATAACAGTTAAGAGCTGTACTACAGTTGATCATGTGGCATCCCCACAAGGTCAATACAAAAGTACATACGACACCACAAAATATCTCCCAAAAGATAGATGTCACATACATATTGATAATGCTTTGTATTTATTTTTACTTTAATAACCAATTTCACACCCTGACCTTGTTAATCAGATATTCTTTACACTTAGATAATAGGGGGAGGAAATACTGAAAAATGGTCTGCCTCTCCTATTTAGCCGATACCTACAAAGGTCAACTAGCACAAACTCCTTCATTGCCGCCAGGCTGTTCATAGAAAAACAGTAATAATGAAAATACATTGCTAGAACTTCTGGTCAAGATTTAAATCAGATTCAAAATTAGCAGGTGATACAGAAGGTATTTAAGTTTTGTATGCATGAGCAAGGAAGTGGTACATACTTTTGGTGATGATAGAAGCAACACACTTCACCTTGAAATACCTTGTTAATGGCTATCTCCAATGGCAAAGCAGCTATAGTTCATCTACAGTTTTTTAGGTAAGTAAACTACTATTTTCAAATAGAGATATATAAGAATGTGATCTAGCAGTGTTACTCTGATTCATCTAACTTAATTTTTAAAGTTTGTTATTCTTTCTCTTAGTGGAATACAATGAGACAGTGATGTGTATGGGGCACAATGAAATACTGTCATCTTGGATAACAGTTTTGAAGATAATCCAGAAGAAATCTATTTATATTTACCTTAAAAGAGATTGATCTTGAAAAATTATTAAGGAAAAGGATGACAATAGAGAGATTATATACGAAGTCAGTTCTCTAAAGGCCAATAGAAAAATACTGGCTATATCTGTTCTTCCTGACAACCCTTTTGGTAAATGAGGAGACATTTTACCAAAATCAGTATTCTTTAAGAAAACAGAAACAGACAGATGTTCATTTGTCATTTGTTGTTAAACCCCAGCCTCACAGACATCTGTAAACTAGCTAATAGTTGTGTTCTCAATCCACTCTCTCACAGTACCAGCTACTGGGGATACTTAAAACAAACTAGATAGTTTCTAGATTACCAATTAAACCAGTTTGTGTTAAACCTATTCCAATAAAAAGCTTTTTAACAGACAATCAGAAGAATCAGTGTTGCAATGTATAACTTAATAATTAATAAGTTTTAATATTATTTTTGTGCCAAGAAGAACTTTAGTATCTCACTGTACCACAAAAAAACATTATTGGAGGAAGCAGATTTTGTAACCGAATTTAAAATAGACAAATTCTTCAGTATTTCCCCTTGAATGCACAATCTTCACCAGGGACATGGGTAACTGCAGCCCAACTGTTCTCCACATGGTAGCTATCAAGACTCAGAGAGCTGGGCAGGAGCCTGGCTTGTAACCCCATATTAAAAAATTTGATTTGAAAGCAAAAACCATATTGCACACTGCTGGAATTAAATGAATATAGTAACCATTTCCACTAGTTTACATTCAAATGCATGGTTACCGGTCGTATAACCATCGAGTTTACTTACATTTGTTGTTGAATAAATATGAGCACATCAAGCAACTCTGTAAGCAGTCGTTAACGTGGAAAAATCCACAGTTCAGGTCAGAATATAATTAACATGAAAAAAAGACAAACAAAATTGAAGTACAGATTCATAATATAACTTTAAAAAGTCAACTTCATATTAAAAAGAAACTATTCTGATGTTATCTTTAACAATGTTTACGTATATAAGCAGTTTAAGATTAAAGTTCTTAAAAAAGTGAACATTTGCAGAACACCTAGTTAATGATGGATTACATTACCTAAGTTCTTGTATGATTTGAGAAATTCAACTACTGGTAAAGGATTTCTGTGTCACTGACGGAAACTAAATGTTGTTAAGTGCTACAAAATAAACCTACATAGTTTTAACTCTAGAGTGAGATAAGGAAACTGAGATTTTACAATGGATAATTAGTCTTTGTATTAAATTTCGAATCAAGAAAGAATGAATTTGAGAGTTTCAGTAGCTGGAAGCAATCAAATCAAAGGAAATGTCTGCTTCAGCTTTAGTATGAAGAGTAAATATCTCTGAAGACAAAAGCAGTTTTGGCTACAAATTAAGTCAGATTATTTTAAATAGAAAAACAAAACAAAAGCAGAGTGCAGCGAGATAGCGAATTAGACCAAATCACTCCATGACGACAACAGAGCAGCAGTCCAGGCCGGTGGTTCTCCCGTGCTAAGGCAGCACATCAGAAAGGCTTTGTAGCTATCCTTCACTGCACCGCTCACCATATAACTTGAAAATAACAATTCAGTAACTGAAATTGCTGCATACAACCAACCATATTAAAGTAATTCAATGGACCCTGGGGGCATGGAGAAACTTTGCCTTGATTAATTTTTTTAAAAAAATTCTCTCTCTAGTGGTTGATTTTATACATTAAGGATTTATATAATCAATCATTTCATAATTAAACTCTTAAAATTATTCAAAATTGTTTTTGCACTTAATTAATGTAATAAAAAGTTTGTTTTTTTAAAATTAAATCCATAATATTAATATCAATTATGATAATAACAGACTCTTCCTGAAGACCGTCCGGTGTCTTGGGAAGACACCGTAGCTGCCTGTCCACCTTGAGACATTTTTAAACTTCTAATCTTGTTTTATCTCTCAGTAATAAAACAAGCTGAAGATAATATCAGATCATCTGGCATCTTTTAGATAAAATCTAGTTTGCAATAGATCAGACACTGATCAATAGTCTAGTAAGTAATTTAGTGCACTACGAGAACATTTATTATGCTAAACAAACTAAAATGATAATAATAAATAAAATATCTTTTATTTTATGCTACAGGGACGGGTCCAAATCTTTACTATTATTTCATGATTCCTGTTAGAAAGTGTGAAAATAAATTAATTAATTTATCCTATTTAGAAAACTAAGTACAAAAATAAACTATTAGCAACATTTATATAGGTGTTAATAGTACATTATTTTCTGTACAAAAGCAGTTTTTTAATTAACATATAAAATATATTGCACAAAATATTGTGGTAGAAATGTCTTTTTTGTCATATATATATATTTTTAACCTGTTGAGTAGGTTCTGTAAATGTCGTATTGTATACAGGTTAAATAAGGCACAGATTGACGTAACAAAGTTACTAACAAACAAGTCCGGTACAGGTACTAACCAATAAGCTATTTCCATCCACACACACACACACACACATGCGAGTCAGGGCATAAAATAAGTGGAAAGACATCAAACATGCAAAGACAAAACTAAAAATATACATATTCAGCGAAGGCTGCTACTTTCACTATGCTATTTAGACATTACTGATACTTGCTTTCCGTCAATACTGCAGACAGTCAAGTAATGACGCCAGCCACAAAATGGCAGATTTATTGTGTGTCAAATATATAAATTATCAATAACCTTATCACCAAAATAACCCAGTGCAGACTTAACAATTCAAAACACTCACACAGGCACTGAAAAAAAAAATCAAAAGGAAATTCATTACCTTTCTGACCAAATATTCAGACTATATGAAACAAAACTTCCATATAGTTATTGTTTTTTTCTAAAATTTCAATTGAGAAAACAATGAAAAGTCACTGACTTTACAGAGACTGATGTAGAGAGTCATCCGGAATTCTTCTTTCCAGGTTTATCTTTAGGACATAGAAGCTGATGCTGTACAAACTCTCAACGCACGACTGACTGTAGAACAGCCAGAGAAACAACAGGACATCAAACAGTGACAAGAGGAGACTGCACACAACTTAAGGAGGAATAATAATAATAGTAATAACGCCTGCCAGAAATCAAAAAGAGACGAAACATTAAATGTTTAATTCTCTTTCAGAGCAGCGACCCAGAAGGAAGCACAGACCCCAAATCAAAACTTCCCCATTTTCTGCTGCTCAGTTTCCCCTCAGACCCTGCTTAATAAATCTTGTCTTATTGCTTCAGACAACAACAAAAACCCAGTTTTTTTGTTTTCCTACCCATCCATGTTAGCTGGAGATAAAGAGGTCTCGCAGGTACTAGCTAGTCAAATTACATCTGATAACCGAGCAGCCAGCTCAGGCCCACTTGAATACACCAAAAGTAGAAACACACCCACTGCAAAACCTGGGGACAGGTTACCCAAAATGTGGGCTTGTTAACTATTTGTATTACTACTACTAAGGTGAAGGGAAAAGTCCAAACTAACCTCTGTAGGTAACACGTCGCCAGTGTCTTGCTATTCTTAAATTTTCAATTTAAAAAAAAAAATAAAAAACCACTTTCAACAGAGTCTAAAGTCAATTCTAGCATAGATCTGTAGCTTGAATATTCATGATTTAAAAACCAGTCCTGGCTGGTGTAGTTCAGCAATTACATCCACTCCATTTCTAACCTTCACTGAAATCACAAAAGTCTACTGGTTCGCAATTTATTTCTGAAATGACTGACTGGAAAAACTGTTCAAAACAGTGAAACTCTGGGAAGATCAGAGAAAGCTAATTTATAAATTCTCCAAAAAGAAACAAGTGATTTCCAATGTATGCACATATAATACGCTTTTCCAAAATATACAGGTAAAGTAGATTAGCAAACATATTACATTATTTTTATAGCAAGTTTCATGACGTCTAGAAAATTTTAAAATCTGTAATTACAGTTTGCTAAAAGAAAGGACTTTGTATTTATAAAAAATAAACACTATTTTTCATTATCCCTTTTCTTTAAAAAAGAAAAGAAGAAATTATGACGTTGCCAGAAGTAGTTTGTTTGCGAAGTTGGTCAAGAAATATAAATTTAAAGATTATAAATTCAATTTTACACAGACTGTTTAGCCTCAGTAACTCATCCATACTTCAGGATTGGAATGTACTTCTGGAAGCCTCTGGTTTCTCTCATGCAGTACAGGAAAATGCATCGTCACTCAGTTCAAAGAAAGTCTCAAGTATAGCTAAGAGGAATTATTTTTCATTTATAGCACCATAACCTGAAAGTAAATTTTGAAAAAAAAATTTAATAATAACACAAAGAATGAGAAAGTGGTTTCATTTTCTTAAAGTATGAAACAGATGTAGGTGATAGCTGAATACTATGAAAATTAGGCGACAATGGTCACGGGATGCTACAAACTTTTGTGTTAAAGTCAGTACTTCTCAAGCCAAGTGAACCAAGACGAAGCAGCTGAGCGAGTCTCAAATAAACATTACTTTAAAGGTATCTAGGAAGTGTTGCTCGAGGGTGCGCACAGAAAATTAACCGAACGACATTCTGGTCTTGATTTTCAGAAATGACATTTCCTTTCTTCTCCAACACTGACATAAACTATACCAGTTCAGCTGCTGTTCACAATTGCCAACTAAAAACAGAAAACAATGTTTACTTTCTTTTTGTTTCTCCTCCCGGAATAGCGAGTGGTACATGCTCATGTCGGTGAACCCGGCTGCGAAGAAGAAAACCAAAAAGAACGAGGTGAAAGCCCTGGCGTCGTTCAGGTGGGGGGGGGGGGACATTCAAAACTGTAAGGGATTTTAAAATTTAAGAAAACCAACCAACCCAGAGCAATGAAGTGAGGGTGAGATGGGGGCAGCCAGCACTCGGAATGCACTTTACCCGGCCAATCAGGTTATAGTACACACACAGCTTTAAACCAGTGTGGTCCAGACTCAATTTTACATACCATGATTAAGAAGAAAATTAATTACTTTTCCCCTTTACTTTTACTTCCCTTTAAGCTGGTATAGGTGGATCTGAATTTATGCAAATTTGTCTATGAAAACAAATCCACCATCTTTGAGGTAACAATAGACGGACTATTATTACGAGGCACGGGTGGGTGGCTTTGAGTGCCACCAAAACAGAGCCATGCAAATGTTTATCTTCTCTTACTAATGAGAGAGACAAGGAAATGGTTAACACGAGTAGCAATGATGATGTATAATCTGTATGCTAATTAAAAGTTAAGAAAACCCTTCCATAGAGAAAAAATATTTAAAAAAAAAAACTGTGCATCTGAAACAGTTATTAATCTTTCAAAATAACAAATTGCATCCATCACATAACTGTAATTTACAATAACTGCAAAGGACAACACATGAAAATCAGGCAATTTTATCATCGGAGTTGTCTACCTTATACTAGGAGATTGCTTACATAAGCAACATTATGCCCAAGATTAATCCACCCTTGTATACACCAAGTTCTGGTGAGTTGGCATCCTGTTTATCCTTCCCTCAGATTTTGATAGCATATAAGTCAAATACACTTAAGCAATTTGAGAAGCAGTTTCAGAATATGCTGCTAGAACTTATTTGGAGCTTACCTGCCAACTGGCTAGAGTGGCTGATCCTGCTGCTGCCCGATTCTGTTATATGTCTAGATGGCCTCTCCACTTGATGGTTGGGATAAAATTTAGTACTTAAAGACATCGCACTGCCAAGTATCGAAGCAAAGTACATGAAGCTCAGCAGCATCTGTAATGAGCCAGAAGTCAGTTGCGTATGAAGTCTCAAAGAAAACAGACTGGTCATTGCTGCTTACAACTAAACAATAATTGAGATTTGTATGCATTATCAAAGTGAAATAATCCAAAAGCTCTAGCCCTAAATGTGAGGGTTTTAAAAAGTAAAAGCAATTTAAAAATAAAACAGATGACTAGGTATCAATAACACTGGTCAACAAGTATTTTCCATCAAGCATATGTCAAGGTGTACTTAGTGTAGTTTTTAAAGCTGATTTCAAATATACAATTAGTTTTTTGACATCACGTACAGTTTTCAAGATGAGAAAGTTCTTTGGTTTTAGCTCATGCATTATATAGAAATTCCAATTGATGACATGTATGCATGTATTTCATTTACATCATGGAAACATACCTTTAAAACAAACTACATTATTCATTGCTGCATAGTTCAGATGCAATATTTCATCATCTTAAATTAACCAATCAAATTTTGTCCGATGAAATAGGTATTTCAACATCTCGAATTGTCCAGTCATAATCGGTCTGATGTTAATGGGAATGCAGGCAGGTTTCACAAAATACTGTTGTTTCTTGTGTCTATGGGCTAGTCGGGCAACTGACAGACATTATTCGGAATCAAACTGGCAGACAAGAACATCATACCAGCCAGGACTGTCTAGCGTCAAGAATACACCTCTTGTAGATCCATGTAATGTCCTATTGCCTCCTTTGCACATAAAGCTTGGACTGATGAAACAGTTTGTAAAGACACTAAGGAAGAGAAATGCCAGAGGGTTTGAGTATATTGTAGAAAAGTTTCCCAAAATCGCACAGACGAAGTTGAAAGAGGGTATCTTTGTCGGACCCCAAATTAGAGAAGTACTCAACACTGGATGAACTGGAACTGCCTGCCTGGAATGCTTTCAATTGGATCTGTGAGAATTTCTTGGGCAACAAGGCGGCAATGGACTACAAGGATGGCATCAAGAATCTTCTGAAATGTTACTCAGCAATGGGTTGTCGCATGTCACTGAAAGTTCACTTCTTGGACTCCCATCTGGATTTCTTCGCAGATAACCTTGGAGCAGTGTCTGATGAACGTGGTGAAAGATTTCACCAGGACAACGGTACCAAGGCTTCTGGAATGACAGTATGCTGGCTGACTACTGCTGGACACTTTACCGTGATCAACCAGATCAGGAACACCGCAGGAAACCCAAATCAACTCATTTACTTTCTAAAAATAATATGTCCTTATTTATTACGTTAATGATTTCATATATACAAATATGTAAATATTTGCATGTATCTACTGAAAAACTGATACGTGCTGCATACAAATGGAGTGAAATTTTGAAATCAGCATGAAAAATTAGTCTAAAAAGTTGGTTTGCATTCATAATGAGTATAATACATTTAATTTTGTTGACCAGTGTAATAGAACAGCATCACTTCTCTCCCCACTCTCATTTTGCAACACACACCAGAGTCCAATGATTCACAAGTTTCTTGATACCATCTGGATAAAGGTTATTTAGCTGTTGTGCAGGACCTGTTGGACCTCATGATAACTGGAAAATCTTCAATCTTGAAGAGCATCTGTCAGCAATCCAAATAGGTAAAAAACAGAAGCGGCAAGATCTGGACAGTAGAAGGGATGCAGTTGACCTTCAAAGTGTTGTTTTCATCAGTAGTGGCTCTGCTAACCCTGTATACCCACTTATACACTTTTCTTTGTGCCATGTAGTTCTCTTCATATTGCACCTAAGCGGATTTCAGTCAGCAGAACATCTTTGGTCCACAGAAAACGAATTACTAATTGCTGCTGTTCTCTGGTGCATGCTGGCAGCTGCATGACCACAACACGTAAATCCAGAGTCCACATCCAAGTACTCTTACACCCTTACCTGCAGTCTACCGCTCTGTCACATATACGGACGGACAAAGTGCGTGCCGAAATGTTGCCTTTACATTCTGAAACACTCTTGTACTTCCTTTTTTAAAGATCTGCCAAACTTTAGTAGATAGAAGTAACGTGGTAACAGTAATCCAAAATAAAAGTTCGCTATCACAGGCTGAGCTGAAACTTTCATAATAATACAATTAAACCAACTTAGAAGTAACAGTTTACTTGACAGTAGATTATAAATCAACAGATCTATCGACAGCATGGAGGTTTGAAAGTTATTCTGATGTTTTACAAATGATTTATTTGAACAGCAAGATAGATGATGGTATTAAAGAAATGCTATATAATTTTTAAAGAAACAGGAAATATTGTTGGTCTCTGTAATATCTTTTTCTATTAGAGTAGATGCTTTACGGTCACTTAAAATACAATGGTATATAAACAGATCGATTTGGCTTACTCAGTAGTTCCGATGTTTACTTTTATGTTATTGCCATAAGAGTTATGCACAGTTGATAAACTGAGTGTCAAACTAAACGATATCTAATAGTCTAAACAAGACTGCCTATTTATGTAGTGGCATCTTGTTTTCTTTCTACATTCGCAGGAGGCAGACAAAGGGGGACAAAAATTTAACTTGTGGGTTTTGTGGAAATGTATAGTGCACAATATGAAGCAGACCGCACCAATTATAATACTACTGCACCTGGAAAGCCACCAATAAACAGTTGTACCACTCTTTCGGCAGGGAGTTATCAGAACCTGTAATTTTAAATAAAAAATTTTTTAAAAATAAATATAGACAAAAACATAAGAGACAAAGAATCAGACAATGCTTTGATGCATGGCTGAGTTCACCTAAGGTTCAAATCTCAAGAGGTATCTGCTGATTTGGAGGATTTCCCTGTTGTCCCAGTTTCCTTCCACCTCTATCCAGCACAGTACCAGATGTTCTCATCATGCACTTATTCTCTCTGGTCACAGGTTTCATGTGAGCAGTAATGAACCCTAGCTGAAGACATGGTAACAGCCACAAAATGGCTACAATAAGTTTGTTAATATCACAAGCCATGTAGATATCGAGGAAAGAATCCATTGTAGTTTTTACATCTTTTTTAAAGCTTTTAAATATAACAAAGCCAGTTTATTTTAAAATTTGCAAACAAAGGCTTAAGATCAATAAGAAAAACACTGTATTGTTTTACAATGGCGCTGTTAAACTTTACTGGACTGATACTTTCAACTTTTACCACCATCTGAAAATGATTTTCTGTTAACATTTCAGAAAACATTCTTTTCTCCTGTTTCTGTTTTCAGGAAAGATATTGCATAAAACCAAAGTCATTATCTAGACATAAATAAAAGATAATTTTCAGGCACTGATAAAAGGCAAAAGTCTATATCCAATACAATACTGGCACCATCAATAAGATTGTGTAAATATTGTCTTGGCGTCCTTCCATATCAATTTGGCAACCCACATAAATGAATGTATCTCACCAAAATGTGTATATTTCAGGTGTGACCACGTATATACTTGGTGTTCATTTGCCAGAGTTGTGTTAAATATAGGCCATTCAATGACAGATTGCCAAAGATCTCATATCGTCATTTCTCGAGGATCTGCAGCCAATGACACTGTTGTAGCAAAGTGCAACTCAAGCATCTTCAGCTACAATCAAGGAAGGTGAGAGTATTGTGATATGGGCTGCAATTCTGCATGGTAGAAAGAGTGATATTCAATCCCCACTGTCTTTCCAATCAAGAATGTAAGCTTTGATATGAATCTGATCATACACTGATAAGAGCATGTGGATCATCAGTTGAAAGAAACCAATTCACATTTTGCAAAAATGATAGAATTATCAGGAAATCTTGATGAGACTGATTCAAAAATCAGGTGGACTCAATGCCAAATAGTGGAGACTCTTTGTGATGAAAAAGGTGTCTCAAACAAATACCGTATTTTTCAGCCTATAAGTTGATACCCTCTCCCAGGTTTCATTTACATTTCAAATCAATTCAAACTGCTTTAATGAAAAAATAAAAATGACAAACTGTACTAAATATACTATAGGAATTACTGCCCAAAACATTTGCCAATTGGGTGAGTAATTCACCATTCATACGCTCAATGAAGCATCAATCCTAATTATATGCATAAATACCTCCAACAAATCCTTTGCCTCATTTCAAAATGGCTACCTTAAAGTCACACTATCTGTACATAGAAGCTTTTAAGCTGAATGTTGTTAGGTTCACTGAAGAAAATGGAGGTAATAGAACCGTGCACAGAAAATATGTCAGAGCGAGAAATGTGTTGGGGACTGGTGTAAAGGGGAGGATACATCACAGACCATGAACAAAACCAAAGTGGCAAATCACGGCTACAAAACTGGGTGGACTAACATTGAGGATAACTTTGAGAAATAAGTGCTAATCCAAGGTGCTGCACATCATACACTTAGTACTGTCTAGCTGAGACTAAAGACTACACAAATCACAGCTGATGATCGCTGTCTTTACATTTTTCCCTATCTTTCGTTTGCTGTTTCATGGAGGTGTGTGCCATATTGTACAATCAGAGAACAGATGAGCATGGTGACTCCATGCTAGCTTACTTGCAAACACCAAAAGTCTGACAACTTGAAACCGAGGTGAATATCACGTGATGCTATCAAAAACGAAATTGCAAGTTGAATTTCTGACTCTGAGTGTGTGTAATATCTCAAAATCAAATAAAAGTGTCAAAGAGGTAAACTGACATATTTGACTTTTTAAAGTAGGTGATTCAACACTGTGCAAGTGGCAGGAGATCATTCACTGATGTCATGCAGAGACTAAAAACAGATACTGAGCTTTTGATACCAGAACCAATAATGATGTTTGCAGCTTGTTTCAAATATTTCTCCATGATTACAAACATGCTGAAAAAGTATTTCAACACTCCATTTATCCGGAAGATCATCTTACAAAGTAGGTTAATGATATGCAGAAAAAAGCTCAATAATATTTGATTCTGGAAGAACTGTAGACAGTTATGCAATGTGACAGTGTTATGAATATGAAGAATGACATATTGTTCTGACTGATTGGAAAGTTGGCTAACTACCATGGCTGATCTAGCCTCATCTTATACCCCTAATCAACTTTTCTATGAATGAAAGAAAAATTGGAAAATTAGCCAATTTAACTCATACTCCACATAGATTTATAATCCAAAAAATACGGTACTAACAGACATTTTCATTCCACTGCTTACCTACACTTGCCATTTTCTGCAACAAATTAACTTACAATAATAACAAAAGACGGCAGAGACATTGTTCTCGGCTCTATAGCTCTCAGAAGAGGCATTTTAGAGAAGTTGCGTGAACGATTACTGCAAATGTTTGTTTTCAGCTGTTCAATTTCGCTTTGAAAGTCTCATGGACACCCAGTGACGAAGACTACAAAGAAACATTAACCTGCAGCATCGCGCACAGCAAGTCAATTTGAAGCATCTCAGTAACTCTCATCATTTCTATATGCCCCAGAAAATCTCTCAATAGTCGGACACACATCGCACAATGCTTCTGCAATCTACATTTGTAGTATTCTGTAAAAGCTTGGTTCCTGATTTCTACTTTTTTAGTAGTATAAAGCAAAATATAATTTTAAAAAAACTATATATATTAAACAAATAATATTTTGGGGTCAGGGATGTCCTTTGTGAGAATGAGTTTTAACTATCTGTTTCTGAAGATGTTTAAACTCACCACAAAGTGTAGCTGTGGAGACAGAGAAGAAGAGAAACTTGCAGTACAGCACCACCACTTGCACTGGATTAGCAGACAAGTCCTCCTGAATAAACTTCCAACTTGCTGGCTATAGGAAAACAAAAACAAAATACTGAAAAACAGCAGAAATTTCTGCTTCCTAAATCGGTCTAATGGTGTACTGTTTTTACACATATATATTATAACTGCTTTTTCCTATGTGTGTTAAGTTTGTCTATATATACCAGACCTCCTAGTTTCCTATCTGTCTTTAGCTGAAATGCAGTAGGAATTAGATGATCACACGCAAAAGTATTATTATTATTATTATTACTATTATTATTGCATTAAAAACAAAAAGTCTTAGTATTACAGAGACATAAGAAACAAGACCTAAAATCAAATAATTGGTGGCGATGTAAGATCGGATAATAAACTCTGTTACCAAGAAACTTCCAGGCTCTGTCAAAGATCTTTCATGTTCAGAGTTTAAAAACTGAGTTCCCGCATCAGTTAGAGAAAACTGGCAAAATCTTAATTTTTAAATAATCAGAAGTACACGAATTATTTCCACAATTATGAAGTATCAGAAAGCAAATAAAGGTACTGAATCAAAATAAAATAATTTCAAAGATTTTCAAAAAACTATATTCATGCATGAATAGGATAATCCTGCCTCCTCATTTCCAATTCAAACTCCGACAATTGAGATGTCCTAGTTTTCCATTTCCCAACCTGGTCAGACACAGACCAGACCATCACCACAAGAAAGACCGCTCAATTACATTAAGTGTATGCTTATTATGTGTACATCAACAATATCAAGTATTACAAATATTTATCAGCAGTAAACACCGACTGGTTATTCATGATGTGTTGTTTGTTGATGCACACTTCCCTACCTATGTTACATACATAGTGTTCATGTAGTACTCTGGAAAGCAATCAATGTTTGAGCATGTAATTGTTGGATCACTGATCACAAGATGTTCTGTGTTTAAGTGATAAACAGCTGTCTGCATCTTCTGCACCACTCAGAAGAAAAAAACCACCAGACATGACGACGAGAAAATGACTTGAGCTCGACACAATGGCCAATAGGCACTCCTTTGCTTTGAAAGGGAAATTATAGATATCTACCTCATTGATTCATGCTGTAGTTTTAAGTCAGAATAGGCCCAAATAAATGCAAGGGATAGGGTTGTCATTCCCAACACAAAACATTTTGGAGACTTGTTTCAGGAACACAGGACTGGTGCAGTAAATGAGATGGTGAGCAAGCGTATGCAGAGTGACCGTAACACAGACACTGGCTGATGTATCCTAAAATCAGCCATTCATGCAAAACATCCAAGACAAATAAGATGAATGGATGGTGAAAGGGTGAGCACATGGAATAGAAAACACACTGTGGAACATTAATTTCAATTCAGTCAAATGGAGTTTACAAGATTGAAGTTGCAGGATTGCAAAGTGTCAGGCACAGTATAATAAGCAATGTCAAGGTCAAAAGTGACTCAGCGAAGTCAGATCAGTGATAAGACTGCTAAACCAATTACATGCAATTAATTTGTCCTATTTGTATTTATCTTGGTTTTAACCCCCCCCCCCCTCTCCCACACCATTTCCCAAGAGAAACGACAAAGAATGTTTCCAGGGCAGTTCATGTGCATTTTGCTATTTTTCTCTTTTCTTCTTGTGTGTAACTAACAGAGCATCAGAGTAAAATGGCTTCTGTAATATTTCAAAGTGTTTTCTTTTCCATTCTTCTATTACACGTAGATCTCCGATGTCAGGGTTACTGAGCTTGTATTGTTCGGCATTTGGAGATATCCTCATCTTGTTTAGATCCTACATAGCAATGCATCAATTGACGCTGATCGTAAGATGATTTAGATTTCATCTTCAGTTTTCAGAAAATTTCTGTCATCTGTTTTTTTTTTTGGCTCCAATAATCACCCAGCCCCAACTTCTGAATTTCGATGAGTTCACCTGGGCAGAAATCAGAACTAACTCAGTACATATATAACACATGCACACACAGCGATCCTGCCCTAATCTGAACACTGCAGATTTCATATGTACAGTTTATTACCTACTATAATAATACATCACCCTATGTTCCATACACGTGGATCCATGATAGTGCAGATACCAGTGGCTTTTTTAAATCCTTGTTTGCTGAGAGTAGCCATGTGCCTCAGGCTCTAACATATCTTACCTCTAACCGGTAGATGACTGTGTAGAAGCCAGTAAACAGAAGTATTGTAGAAATATAGGACTGTGCAAGTTGGGAAAAATGTATATGCCTATGAAATATATCCTTTCCAATCTGAACTGAAAAAGACAATTTTTTAAAGATGTGTTAGAAATTTTACTTGATAAAAGTACATACTTTATTTTACACTAACAAGGTTCTTTATGCATACTTACAAGTGATATAAATCATAATACTAGTGTATAAGCCCATGCAGGAATGAGGAGTAGACTAAGAAACACCTGCATAAAGAAAATCTGTGAACTTACAATTTTAAATTTTAAAAATGCAAAAACTCTCACACTTTGTTGAACGTAGCCTGAGAGGTGATACAAACAAAGTGTCACATAAAATTCTAAAATCTCCACTTTACATGAGATAAATTTTGAAATATTAAAGAATCTTGAAGTAAACAGCAGCTCAAAATGCTGGAATATTATAATCAGCCTCTGCTTCCTTTACTCCTGTAGCGGTCACCGGGCAAGGAAAAATACCGCAGTAGTCCATGTTAATCCTTCCCTTGTTTTCGTTTTGTTTAACAGGGAATTAAAGTACAGAGTCACAGAAGGACCTGTTTAATTTTCTTATTTTCTCCCCAAACTAATAAAGAAAAAAAGTTTCCTGAAACCGGAGAGAGAGAGAGAGTTTCGGTAACAATGCTTCTGATTGCATGAAGAAGTAGCTGTGCTAAAACTAGGAAAGATACAGTAGCGTAAATAGTGCCTGTGTCTACTTACTGCATGTGAAGAGCACCATCACCAAGTTGATCAACTGGAATATGATCATGAGCACCGCACTCTGAATTATGAAAAATCAAATACATGAGAGATCTCTCTTCCCTGTTATGGTAAATTATAGAAATTATTTATAAACTTATTTTTAATATTTTTAATAAAATCAGTGCTCAATTTTAAGTTTTTAACAAAACAAATCATCAAAGACATCCTGATCGTACCATTTAAAATCCTAAATATATTCAAGGCTAACTTAGAGTCACGATTAAGGATCCCCTCATTATGGACAAATATAAGCATTTCTTAATCTAAATAAATTACAATATTTTGTTTAATTGCAAAGAGTAATCTGAAGGGATCTTGATTAGATGAAAGTAGAATTTAAAAAAAAAGATAGGACAGACTAGGGTCAGCACCCCACATGACAGGCTGATCATTAAAACAAAAGGTAGTCATTTACATAACCCATTAATAACCAACATTAATGTACTGTACAGTAACAATACTGTTAAAAGTCTAGAATTTTGTTTTAAACACAAATTGCTGCCTGCTAATTTTTAACATTTACCAAACCGGGAAAAGGGGTTTAGGAATGCCAAATTTTAGCGCTAGTGCTCTTTCATATTAAATATCAGTTCACCACCATCCAGAAGAGATGGAGCTTGAGGGAGTCTGTAGAGTTTCATTTAAGGGAGTTCAAATGAGAAAACCTTCAAGATTAGCTGTTTTTAATGAAAAGAAAAAAGCAGTTTAGTTTTTTTTTTAATGTGCAAAATTATAAATTATACAAAGGAAAAAAACTGATAAAATTTGTCCACATATACTCACCACTGAGATCAGCACCCTTGAGTCGGCTTTATGAATGCTGTCAGTAACTGACAGCACTATCAGCGTGAAGGTCTGAAAACAATTTTGAAAGGTCAATATATAAAATAAGAAAGGATTTCTTGAATACATTAAAATCTAACAATTTTCTTTGTTTGAACATCTCACCATGTGAAATTCCCAGTTTTAATTTATTAGGTACTTAATTATTTATTTAGATAGAAATAGAAACATCCTCAGTAAAGATGCATTCAAATAAAGAGTACTGAGATGAGCTTCCTTTCTGTCTGCTGGTAATTAAGGAAAATGACCCACAATACAACACCAGGAAAGCTGGCTGCCATCATGGACACAATCCATTCAAACTCTCCTTTTCTACTGCAAGTGCCAATCAGGTTACAGTACCCAGGGTTTTGTCATCAACTGATCTTCGGCAGAGTTCTACCAGTACTAAGCAGTTTTTGTAGCATTGCATTGTGGGATGGTGGACAGAAACTTCATTCAGACCTTAAGTACACCATTCAAATGAAAACAAAAAAACAATAATGCCAAAAACTGTGATGGTTCTTCATTATTAACTTCTTAAACTAATGCTTGGTTTTTATTCTAATTTGCAGTACATTTCCTACCTTATCCAATTTTATTTTACTAAATAATAATTAGTTCCCCAATTTGTAAATGAGAAAAAATGTCCTAATGGCATATAAGACATTAATCTGGACTTCTTAGGTCTGTGGTTTATCTAGTATATACTTACATAAATATGCTTCTAACTTATGGATGCTTGTACTTACTTTGTAAAGGCAACATCCAGTTATGCTGCTGCATTGTAATAAGGGTTACACATGAAAACTGGCAAAAACAGGGTTTGGAAATAACCAAGCATCCGTAGTGCAATGTCCTTGTCCTTGGATGGCATAAGCAAAACCAAATATGGCCACTACTGTAAACAAGTCATTGCTGCAACATCTAATTGTTGGAAAACCAAACAAACAGAAAAGGCAAAAAAAAAACTAACATACCTGTAATATAATAGAAAATAGTGTAATATTGTTGTTTACTTTCTTGATTAAAGTTCCTTCGCACCAACCACAAGAGAACAGCTGAAAAATCCAAGATGGCTGAGACTCCTGAAATTAAAATACCAAAAATCCTTAGTTGAAGATAGAAAAGGTCTGATTTAACTGGAGTTACACCATAAATAAATTGTATTGCAGACACAATGCTTTGTTTCCTACTCATCAAAATAGTCTAGACATTTACTGAAAACCTAGCAAGCTATATGCATTGGATTCTGGGTAATATACATCAGCAGTAATATTTGTAGACTCACCAATCCAATATTTTATATATAATAAATGTATCAATGCACAGTTACATGTATTGTATAGAATCATGTTAGAAACCCTGTACATTTATTCTCAAATGTTTGTCACTTTCAATATGCAACTTTCTCCTTTAAAAGAATCTTCCTTCAATGCTTGATTTATTTTACTGATGAGTCCACTTAGAGATGTTTTCCTTTCTATTTCTCTGAGGCGAGAACAACAACAATAATGCTCCAGTGGACTTGGTTTATGAATTGTCATTTAGAACTATTTATCAGACAGCAATGCCAATAAATGAGATGATTAGAAAAGAAAAATTTCAAGTAACTTTTGTGATTTTCACATTGAAATTGGTCAATGGTATGTCAATAACCCACAGATCTATCCAGTTTAAACCATTGCATTTTGCATACCTATAAATAGGCATTTAATCTGAAATATAGTTGTTAAATAACAGTAATAATTGCGGTAATTACAGAAAAGAATAATATACTACTGCTGTAGAACAAAGCAATTTTAAGGACTTTTAAAAATCCTAGTGAGGATATTACCAACCATTTGTTAGCATTTTCTACCTTCAAGCACCAAAGAGCCACTACAACCAGTTTAAGTTCTGGGAAACTGCCAATGCTATTACTTGGACCTGCAAATGATTACACTTGTAGCTATAAATTCAAACAGGCAACAGTTATTATTAATGCCGTTTTAGCAAATTTTCAAAGACACGTCCCTCGTGAGAGTTACCAGCCTCTTAGAACCAAGCAGCAGCAAGATGAAGACCAGACAGACAAAAAACTTCTACAACTGCAAAGAGAAACTAATGACAGTAACAGTGAACCTCATACAAATTGGGATAGATACAAATAAAACAAGAGCAGCAAATTGGCTGGGGGAACTTTGTGTGGAAAAAACACTTAAAAAGAAAGGGAAAATGGACTGTTGTCATTTGTGCATGAAATGGAGAGTTAGTGTCAAACATGCATGATATTTAGACAACATGACCATGTGCACCTATGCTTCATGTTTTGAGAACTGACCAAATTCAAGGTGATGTTCTAAATATTTATGTTCGCTGTAATTATTCTCAGTGCATTTAATTTTAAAAAAGACGTTTTATTAAATACTATTGACAGTTATATGTATTTTAGGAAATTATAACTTACTTTTTGCTCAATTAATTTGTGAAAGGCAATTGGTCTTTAGTCATATTGAATGTCTGTGTACTTGAAAAGTCTGTTTCATATAAAGATATTAAGCTAAAAAAGATCATTTTCTTTCATACAATATTTACTAATAACAAGTAATTTATTAAAATGCATTCAGTTTATTTACAAGAGATATAATTTAACAGGGTAATACATCATGCAAAACAACAAAGATAGAGCTTAGGCAACATGAAAGATGGACACATACCTCATGCAGTTCTGGAAATGAGTTTTTAAGTATGAGCTCAGCTTCCTCTAGATTGGTAAGTAGCTGCTGTACCTGGCGCACACTCAGGTAAAAATTCTTGGAATTGTTCCACTGCTGAGGCCTACAGACAGAGAAATGGTTATACATCACTGATATGTTTCAAAACCCAACATCATCTTTACACTGTAAAACATAGTATTACTTTTTTAAAATTTCCACATTTATTGGATGCAGCAACTTTCCACAAATTACTGTCTGATGAATGTAGAGATGCTCAAAGAAAAGCTCCATAATATGAATAAAATATATGTAGATAATAACTACCGTTGATGTACAATGCAAATCAGATGGAATTGTATGACATGATGAGTTAATTATAACCAAATAAATTGTATTCTCTTTATCCTAGATTTTTAACATATGTAAAGAATTTATAACAATTAAAATCATTAGCCAAGTTTTGGGATTTTTAAGTCAGGAAAGCCCACATACCTAGGCTAAGACTGTGAACAACATATTTTAACATTATTCACTTTATTAGTAAATAGAGTATTAAAATACATATTTTGTTACACTTTATATATATAATACATACAACATCCTTTCCAAGAAATATAACTTTCAATAGGATGCCAATGAAATTATATATTTATGGTTAGATGTGTTAATATGGTTTCATGCAAGCTCTAAAAGCTCTGATGACATTATTAGATATGCAGTGTATCACATAAAGGTTGAGAATCCCTTATCCGAAATCTTTGGGGCCCAAAATGTGCTTCAGATTTCGGAATTATTTTGATTTTGGATATACTGGCATAATTTGGTAGCTAACCCACTGGGGACTGGGCACAAGTTCATCTACAACATTATAACTGTATGTGGATACATGTGTGGCCTACAGGTAGTTTTATGCAATATTTTAAAATCATTTTGCGCATGAAGCCATAAGAAAAATATGTACATTTAACCATCAGAAAGGTAAGCCATCACCACGGTAGGTAGGCCTGCCGGCACCGTAGGGGTGTTTGCAGGCCTTTTCGACATCTTCAAAGTATATTCACACCAACAACAAAGCACAAAAATTACGGCAAGTAATATGCATGCATCAAGCGTGCGCTGGGACCCACACGTCGCCCAGGAACCTTCTGGAATTTTCCACGAAAATGCTCCAAAATTATTTTGGATTTGGAGCTTTTTGGTTTTCAGAATTTTGGATAAGGGATTCTTGAACTATACTGATTTTATTTGTTCAAGCACAAACACCTGTTAACGAGGAAATAAATACATTTTGCATGATCACCTGTAGAAAGAATGTTGTTCCAAAGCTCTATCACAAAGTACCAACATGCCAAAAGGCCACAACTTAGGCACACTGAATGCAGACTTTTCTGAAAGATGACCAACTAGCTGTGTGTGAACATGTCACCCTTCATGAAGCACTGGGCAGCAGCAAAGGTAGACCTAGGCTTGGCCCAACCTTATGTTATGATACAGCATCAGGAATGCTAGATTATGTCTACATCTTCTACAGAAATGCTACTCTACAGGGTGTCAATGACTGTAAGAAGATATCAATGCGTTCAATAACCATCATCAGAAGGTTGAGATCAGACAAAAGATGTTGGAGGGCATTCAATGGAATGACATTATTACATAACTCAACAATTTATATAGGCATATATGTTCAGTGTCCCAAATTTTAAACTAATATAATTTTCTCTGATGAGTCACAATTTACTTTCATTCTTTGATTGTAAGATCAGGCTTTACTGCTATCCATATGAACAGTTTGCAAACTTCTGTGTCAGGCAACACAACAGATCTAGTAGCAGTCATAGTATTGGCTGTTATGATTCCAAAGTTTCATAGTTAGCTGAACCCAGAATTTGATTGCCAAGCAGTATGAAGACAATATTTCGCATCCTTCTTCATAAAGAAAGGCTGACAAAAAACTGTCTTGAGACAGGATGTTAATATTTAAATGACCATTTAGATCTACCCCATTATGCTTGTTCAAATTAAGTTAAGGCAGCATCTTTGCCAGTATAACATCCTATCACAGACCAGCTAACAGCCTGCTGTAACACAAAAATAGACCATCTCTAGAGACCAAAAAAAAATCAAGCAACGAACTCTGCCATCATGAGCACTCAATAATTTTTATACTCCATTTTTGCTGACTGCCACATGTTGCTAGTGCTTAATACGCATAACTAGGTGTTACAGGTTAAAGTACACACATGCTTCATGGTCCAAAATCGTTAATCCACCATGCAGAATTTCAAAATCTCCATTATAACAGAATGCTCTTTTAATTCTGCATATTTTTAGTGACTTTGTAAAAATTGATGAGGTTCTCCAAGAGGGCTGCAATGCCACACAATTCCAACAGGGAATCATTTGACTGGTGATTGGTTTGTGTTGAGACACAATAATGACCTGAAGCAACAGCAAATCTCAATACACAATACTTTGCTAGAGAAAAATTAGGATTCCACCTGAAAACCATGGCTTTGTTCCCCTCCATCTCTAGATATGAACTTGTATGAGACGAACTAGGTCGGAAAAATGACCAGCCAATGTCAATCAAAATCGAATGAAAGGGGGAATACTTACAAAATAGCATTTTTAAAAATTACTGAACAGGATATCACAAAACATGTGCAGCAGTTATTCCCATGAAAAGTGCTATCAGTGATTTTGTTTGATGTCAGCAACTGGTCAGGCACCAATTTCTTTCAATGTCTGAAATCCAAACCCATCAATCAATATCTCCACGATTAGGAGTCTCTCTGCAGACTTCAAAGTGTTTTTAAAATCTACATGTAAATTTCTATCATAAAGTTTACTTACTAGCTCTTCTTACGGATTTACTTGCATGTATGTTCTTTCCTTCTGTAGCTTAGAGCAAAGTTCAACATTCAAATGAATAAATTGGTGGTGTGCAAACTGGTCTTTTTAAACACTAATCGTGAAAATTTGCTTAAATACCTTGAAAAATGTATGGGCTTCAAGACAAATCTTCTAAGTCACATTTGGGCAAGTAAAAACACAGGGGTATTTTAAAAAGCTGCTTTTAGGAATAAAACCATCACATAGTTAATTAATGTGTTCTGATACTATCTGACAACTAATTTCATATGATGGACTCCTCACCAATGATAAATGGTACTGCTAGCTAAGTCAATAAATCACTTATTTGCCTTAGTGAAAAAAGATTTGCAAATATCTCTCATTTTTTTCACCTCTAATTTCAAAACAAAGTTTCATTAAGAAGTGGATTTTTTCTCCCAATCAAAACTGATTTCACCTACAGCTTCATGTCAAAATTTGTTTTCATCATGATCCCTGGTCTTCTCCATCTATAATACTGCTGCTGCTCTGTATCTATACAGAACAGTGGCAGACCTTGATTTTGCACTAAATGAAGTTTTGTTTTTAGCTATTACTATTATCTAACAGTAGTTTTTCTTTTCCAAGCTAGTGAAATCAACAACTCCGCCATTTTACATTACTCAATACAGATTCCCACTACTGTTACTGAAGAATAGTCTACTATCAACTGATTAAAAAATTGGTACAAGTGAACTATCAGCCGTTTCTTGGTGGCCAGCAAATTTACTATAGGTCAGTAATTATTGCAAGCAAAGACAAAGGATCGCTCTTTACTACCACCTACATGCAGATTAGCAGTATGTTGCACCACAAAACAGAAAAGCCGCTGTCAGCTTTTCTAATTCAGCATTTGCCGTAACCCAAAATAGATATTATGTGGATATATAATAAAGCATATTCTTAAACAACATTTATTGAATCAGACCTCATAATGCATCCAGGAAGTCTGTTCCATTTCTCAACATCAAACTGAATATGCCTACTATTTTACATTTTGTAACCATTAAGCATATTTCTTTCCCCGCAGTCTCCTGTATAACGGAAGAGATGATCTGGATGTTTCTGCTCACTCTATGACCCATCCATGCTTGCAGCCAGTTGAATAAATCACAAACTTGAGAAATAATACCATTTGTTAAGTTACAATGTATATTACTTCTGTTTTATCACCTCAATCCTTTAATGAAGGTGAGTGGAGATAGCAGAGAAACAAATTCAAAACAGACCAATGTAAGAGAGTCCAGTAGATTTTCGGTGGTATTAACTCTTCTTCTAAAGGTGATGTAACCAGATCTATTTCTAAGTTCTCCAAAGTCATTAAGCTATTACTTAGTATTTAAAGGTCAGCTGGTTCCTAAAACATCTGCTGTCTGTTTACACACTCTCTCTTTCTGTAAATAGTTCCAAAATTAGATGACATTATAATCCAATGACTAGGTGCTGCAATGCTAAAGAAGGGGGTGTATTTAACAAAGATTGTAATTTAAAACTAATATTATATGACATTTAAATGAAACCCAGATGGATATGATTATTCTGATTCTGTTTTAGCCAAGTTTCATCTGAATGCACCAACATTCTGGGCAAGAGACATGGGCATGCTCACAGCAAATACTCAGCAGCATTTAAAACTCTAACGACGACTAGTAAAAGGACTATCATTACAGCCAAGAACACTAGACGCAGCCCACCAGTTTAGTAATG
The DNA here is from genome assembly GCA_018389105.1 of Nautilus pompilius. Lineage (NCBI taxonomy): Eukaryota > Metazoa > Mollusca > Cephalopoda > Nautilida > Nautilidae > Nautilus > Nautilus pompilius. Next base: position 420,291 of record JACATO010000352.1, on the reverse strand, counting down.
CTAGTTTGAATTCTGGCAAGGTAGCAGCACCTGGATAGATCTGTAGAGTGAGTGATCACACTCCTATATTAATAAAAATACAGAACAGTGTTGCAATAATCCGGGTAGACATGTCTTTTAAAAAAAAAATTGTTCAGCCTGAGAACTGGAGAGAAATTTGAAAAAAAAAATATATAATCTAAAGCTGATTCAAGGTAATTGCTCTGACATATGTCAATGTCCATTGTCAGATGTGAATAAGCCTCCTTCACCAAGAACAGTGACACAAACAAAACAAGTCTGCAACATAAACTTTTAAAGAAAATTATCACAGCTGCCTTAGGCACAATTCAAATACATAAAAAAATATAGGCTAATAACAATGCCATAATATGAAAAGGTTAGATGTCAGCTTGCTGCCAGTGTGCGTATTCTTTTGGTAGGTGTGATATCTGGAATATAAACCTAGTGTAGTAATTACCCATAAAATGCCAACAAGGTTAGCATAGGAGCTTCGCAATGTGGATCAATAGAACAAAATTAGCCAGAACACGATTGTCCATAAACATAGAGCAAGATCTACTAAAACAATTTTGAAAAAAAGATTTTAAAACTATGCATTTTGAGTAGATAGCACTAGATTAAACAGGTATGAAGTCTTACAAATGATAATTCTCTTTCCACACAAGCAAAAAACATTCCAGACACGTGGTCAACAACGATATGCTGACAGAACATTTTCTGCAATATTAGATTATTACCTTTTAAAATGTACACTGGCTGTCAAAACAGTAATATAACTTAACTTCACCAATAAAGCTTCCTAACTTCTCACCAAGCATTACCCATCAATACTTGATGGAAACTAAAGTCCAAAGCTTCATCTAATCATAGTCACAGGAGAAACTCCCTGGTTTCTGAAACCCAAGTGGAAAATAAAAGAACAGAAAGTAGCCACAAACTCACCATGTAAAGCCCCTCTGAGAACTTTTCATTTTTAGATGTTGAAGGAAAGCTATGCAGACAGCTGGTGCCAAACTGAGCTACTCTGACTAGGATTTCAACCCTGATCCTCAGCCCACCAGCAAAAATAATACAAATCATATTACTTTGTCAGCGTGCACAAACATTACCATTTCGATGAAAACTATTTTTAAACATGGAAGTGGAAAATGTGTATGCAACTTTATTAATTGCTTGTTTCTCCAAAGACACAGTTACAATTTACTGTTGGACAATCACTGGTCTCACATGCACAAACACCACAGTATGCAAATTGACTTGCAAATCTTTTGCATAACTTCAGTGGAAACTACAAGTTTCTAGTTCTACCACCAGGGGTTTGGGATTCCAAATTAGTGTCTCTGATTTCAGATGATACCATCTCTTTTCATCTCAATGATTCTCCATAGAGAAGACATTTCCTAGGCAAAAGGTTAGAACACTCGCTGCACACATTTAGTTATAAAACCTGCTTAAATTCCAGAAAATTTCTGCATCTTGCACAGAGAGTTTTTCCCTGATGTGGATTTGTGTCATGGAAAGATTAGATTTTTCATCCCTGATTAACAGAATCATAAATAAAACTAAAGAATAGGTTACAAATTAAATTACACAGGAACAGAGCTCCAAAATAGTGACTACTTTCATGTTGAGGTACAAAACTAATGCTTACACAAAGAATATTATTGGATTAAGTTAATACTTGGTATGTTTTTTTACTTGCTTTCAGAATAGCATCAATCCTGCGAGGCAATGATTCTATAACACCTTATTCTATGTTGTCCACTCTCAAATAGTACAGTTTAAAGTATGCTGAAGGTAGCAAGATTGTGCTTTGCTGTTTATATTTAAGGCAATCCAGTAGGGTTGGAGTTAGGAGATTAGAAAGAATATTTTTGATATGCCTACTTTTATCTCCTTCCTTTCAACAAAGTACTGCTCACAGTATAGAAGCATGCTTTGAATCGTTATCCTGTTGAAGAACAAAGCCATTACCACTTCATCTTAGTCCACTAGGTACAGCATTGTAGTGAAGCGCTGAATAGCATCCTTGTCCAGTTCAAAGTCTATTTTGTGAAGGTCACCAATACCACTGATGAGGATGCAACCTCCATCATAATTTAATAACTCTCTGATAATCTCTTACCAGGTGTGCACTTCACATACTGCTTCTGTGAGTATCAAATGTTTGAAATTCTGATTCATCTATGAGTATGTTTTTTCCAATTCAGGCTTAAATGTTTACAGGCCCATCCATGCCAGACATTTACACTTGCTGCCCCTCAAAAGTATTCAGCTGCAGAGAATATCCAATTAAGTCCAACTCCACTTCACTATATATTTACTGATGTTTTCTCTTCCAGAATTCAGCTGATCTTGAATCTGGAAGGCAGTTGCTTAACTATTGCATTGAGACATAAGCACAACCAGGCAGTCTTCCTTTGTAGTCACACATTTTGTTCCTGAACTTGATTTTGAGTTAAAGTTCTTGATTTCTTGGTATCCCACCCACGTTCTCCGGACCACACCCTTAGAGATTTGCAGTTGATATATTATGAATTGTTGATGATGCCATTCTTTCATCAGAGCTACAATCTAACCATTTACTTTACAGCTAATTTCTTTACTCTATTCTGAAAATATTACGCATTATTAATTTCTTTATTTAAAACAAACAAATCTTCAGACATATCAATTAAGAGCTTTACTCTATCCTTTACTTAATATATGCATAATGTTATATCTCCATATTAACATAATTAAATTCCTACTCGATTATTAGCTTTTTTTTTTTTACAAAATATGTAAATGGACTAACACTGCTACAAGACAAGTCCACAAATGGCATCAGATCTCAGAATAACAGCTCTGCCTGTATCGTAAGACAATACTGATGCTGGTGAGAGTGGTCTTATGTATGCTTGTTACTGATAATGTCATCATCTACCTGGCCACAAAATTAACTCACAAGGCCCCCCAAAACTAAAAAAGAGATACTTTAGAGGGTAACCAGTTTAGCCCCAGCATAAGCTGAGGTTCCAATCAATCTCCAAATCTAGGCAACATAACGGTACAAAACTGAGCACTAAATGAGAGATTTCTATCTACCCATAGATATTTTCCTTTAATACTTCGTTTATTTTCCTTATATTCAGGGGGGAGCAATATTTCCAAAAAAGAGAGGTAGATTTAAATACGATGTCAGTTAAAAGAGAGCAAAACAAAAGCGTTAACTTTCATTATAAATAAAACAAAATTTAAGTTAAACACCAAGAATTTGGTGTGATCTAGCAGCAACATTTTTTAAAAACCCATTTCTTTTTGTTTGTTTACAGTTTCCATTAGAAATCTTGGATGGCCAGACATTAGACATCTTTGTCCATCCATCAGATTTTGCAGGTAGGTTGAAATCCGTTGCTGCCTTCATGCTGTGTTTTCCAATCTTTCACAGGCGATAAAACTAAAAGTCGTTCAGTTGGTGCAGATCAAAAATATCTATTTGGATTTTAGTGCTGGCAAAACATTTGTTTGCCTAAAAATAAGATTTTTTTCTTCCTTCTTTTTAACAATAATCAAACTGGAGCATTTCTTTATCAGATCAGAGCAGTTGGCACCAATACATAGCTGGCCACTGCCCTTGTATAACAGTGCTCACGGTAATTGTATACATCAGTCAACAGAGTAAAGCCGTGATAACAAGACACTAAAAATTCAAAATACAACTTTCACCAAAAATTAACTTGGCACTGTGAACTACAGAAAGCTCAGTAATTTTCCAAGTTGGATGTGATAGTTTAACACATCCACACAGAACCATCATAACACTACCTTACCTGAGCAAGGTTCATTCTAGGGAAAAAAGCCAAGAATGCTGTGAACTATCAAAGATTAGCTAAGTTCTTGAAAACTCATCAGTCTCATATATATATATGCAGTTTCTCAAATAACAATGCATTAAAGTAGAGAAATAGTTTCAGCTTTAAAAATATTTTTTCGTTCCTGCTACAATGTTAGTTCTTTACTTTAACTCATTTCACTAAGTACAAAAAGTTATTCTTATCCTATACTAGCCATACAAATTAATAACTGTCTCTCTCATATACTCTAATAAAGTAGGGGTTTGAATCTTTCACAGTGAACAGTGCAGTCAGCATTCCATTAACTCTGATACACTTGCAATGGAAATAATTTCTGCGACATACTCTAGAATTTCAGTTTTACTTTACACTAAAGAAAAAAAAAAGACAAAATGGAAAAATAAAGTTCTAGAATAATCTGAACTATATTAATATATTATACTCAAAATGCATTACACTGAAGTATAGTCACCGTAGTTTAGTTACTTTCTCTTCCTCCATTACAAAACGTTCTGCGCCAAGAACCAGGGAAAACAAATTGTCGTCTCCTAAAAACGATATCAAAGTCAAGGTAAAGTACCATATCAGTGGGCCTGGTTTGATTATCTGAAGTAAACCATCTAGTGTTTGAGCAACATTTTTTTTAAAAACTCAGTTTGTGCTATATTGCAAAGTCTGGGGCAATAGATATAAAAGTAGATCATTCTGATTGCCATCTTATCTTCCAGATGTAAAGATGATAAGGTGTAGGACACTGATAACCAACTTTGAGGGAGCCTTCGTGATTTTCTCTGTTGTCTACTGTGTGTGTGTTAACCTTTTCCTTTATTAAAAAAATAAAAGCATACAGATTTAGTCCTACAAGCTTTAAAAACCGATTAAATGTGCATCAGAAACCAAATCTATGTATAATTTCCTAAAAGACAAGTTATTTTAAAAAGATTTGTATTTTAAATCTTAACTATTTGAGAGATATGTCAGAGTACTTCTCACCCTGATGGGAAATCTATTTCTCTAGGTCTTGTGTTATTGTTGATTTTTAAATATTTTTAGAATTTACTGTCATTATTCTTCCTCTTCCTTCAAACCCCTCATCTTTAATTGCAAGTAGTAAAGTAATTCTTTAAGACAGATCTGAAATACTATATCATTGCTTAACACCCTTTCCACAGCCACCATCAGCATAGAAGGTCAAAGCTGGGAGTTACATTCACATGAGGGAAACAGCCACCTGTCCTGCAGTAATCTAAACAGTTCCCCTCATTAACAGATTAACCATAAAATGTCAGAACATCACTGACATGAGTCGCTTTGATAACAAAGCTGTTTAGTACACCAAATCCATAAAAAAAGATAACAAAATAAGCAGCCAGAGTAATACACTTCCACCAAAAGACTTTAATGCTAAAAGAATAAAAAAAATTAATAAGTTCAACATTTTATATTATTATTATAGTTGTTATGCAGCATCTACAGTCTTCAAAATGTATTTGAAGCAAAATCATTTTAACCACATGCGACTTATGTTTAGAGTTTTTGTTTTATATTTAGAAGAGAGACAAACATCACCAATGTTAAGACCTTCGTCTCTGTTAACAGCATCAGTGTGTAGGGAAATAAGTACAAATTCCTTGATTTCTCTCAGTTTTTTTCTTACTGGATTTGTACACCAAGAATCTGCTGTCACTCCAAATAAGAAAAATCAATAACTTAGCATGAGTGAAGAAAATGCAGGTTTTAGATTACAACCCTCGCAGACCGACTTTCTGTGCTCTCCGAGATATTTAAAGAACACCGCCTTTGGCCAGTGTAGGCTTGTTGACAAATACAGAATAAATATTAGGGTTACCTATGGGGTCTTTTATAAATACAATTGAAAATGTCAAATTTGGGGTCTAAAGATTACACTTGTATTAAGCAACATTGAGAAAGTCTCAAGAAGTTTCTAGCATCTTCTGCATAGAGAGAGAGAGAGAGAGAGAGAGAGAGAGAGAAGAGAGAGAGAGAGAGAGATGAGGGAGATGAGAGAGAGAGAGAGAGAGAGAGAGATGAGAGAGAGAGAGAGATGAGAGAGAGGAGAGAGAGAGAGGTGAGAGATAGGAGAGAGAGAGAAGAGAGAGAGAGAGCAAAACCAAGAAAATCAAGTCATTTCTCAAAATACATATTTTTAAATATTATTTTCTGTTGATGTCAGGGTTTGAATAAACCATACACTGAATGTTTTTCATCAGACATTTCCTTTTCCAAATTAACAAACTTCACATGCCACAAGAGAGTTAGTAAACTATGGTTATTTATATAATAATAAGTTGAAAATGCAATCAAAATAAGTCGAGTATAATTTAAAATCTCCTAGTTTTCCATAATTTTGCATACTATTTCCTATGTACAATAAAAGCAGTTTGTCTGTGGATGAAATAGCACTGTGAGCAGTCTTAAGATAGCAAACAGTACAGAGACTGAACCAGCACTGAATAAAAACAGCAGCAATGTTGATCAATGTGTGGCAAGAGGAGAACATGCTGCTAATAACTATATGATGGTTACTTCAGTATTTGAGAAAAGTTTGTTTATGTTTAAAAGAAACTAGAGACAAATACCTTTCTCTCTATTAAAAATGTGCCTATTACTTGTGAACCCTGGGTCATCATAAAACTAACTGTATAATTACCCTCCCTTGCAGAGAAGTAGCAAAGTAATCCACTCGCTATGTCAGTGCAGGAACCCTAATCTCATAAACAAGATAGAGATCCACAACCTCAGTAACTAGGAAAGCATAGGCTGATGACGACTCCTCAATGACTTCTGATATTGTTAATAAACTACATAACACTTCACTTCTTAGCAGCCTGCACTGCCTTTGATAAAAATGGAGAAGTACTGTATTGTTTTGTAACTTTTCTCTTAGCACCTGCAATAGCCAGTTACACCTGTGCAGAATACATCAAACCCACTATTTCAAACCTCTGATCGCCCCACTGCACATGATTTACGCTCTAATTATCAGGTACAAATCTTCCATCATCAAAAAATTGACTAGAATACTGCAATATTCAAGAAAAGTAAATTAAAAAAAAACAAAGATCATAACAATTAAGCCTCATGCGCAGAAGACACATTAAGTGGGTTTGTTTAAAACTCACTGATACTAAAGCTGATATAAAACTACCTCTCTAACTCAACGATCCGATCAAATTAGTTTTTTGGTTGTCCATCAGTATCAATCATAACTGTGCTGAGCATGCAGATTCTTTTCTCTCATAGGATTTGTGGGTCAGAAACAGCTATTGAATCCGATGTTCAGGTTCTGCTGTTCCACACCACAACTTTGCAGGGTTTGTTTTAGTTCGAGGTTGGCTTCAGACTCAGCCACCCGCTCCATGCGTGTGCAAAGACTTCCCTAGAGTCCAACAGACCGGTGCTTGCTCAGTCACCCTCTTCCACTAAACTGCTTGCCGTTCTCCAGGGTAGAGTTAAGAAGATATCTGAATATCCCTGTCTGGGATACAATTAAACTAAAGAAGAATTTGATATTTACATAATAATGATATGATGATCTCGTGATCCCATCGCAAGGGTACAGTATCTTTACAGAGAAATAAAAGCTTAAAGTGTGTAAATAAATAATAACTAAAACAAGTAACCTGTAAATAAATCCATGAGTGAAAGAGGGGGGTCAAGAACAGTGAAAGTTCAAGGAGATAGCCCACGACCCCCGTCTCTCACCCACAGACACACCTCAGGAGGGAGAGATGTGGGGAAGATAGCCCACACGAACCCGGGCGACCGAGGGGGGGAGGCCAGGCTCTCTCCACACGAGGCGGGGGGAGACACAGAGGGAGAGATGTGGGAGGAGGGAATAGCCCACGACCCCGGCTCCGGGGGGCGGGGGGGCCCCCGCCCTCTCTCACCCCACAGACACGGTAGGGGAGAGATGTGGGGAGGAATAGCAGGGGGCCACGGTCTGGGGCCGCGGTCTCTCTCACCCACAGACACAGAGGGAGAGATGTGGGAGGAGATAGCCCACGACCCCCGTCTCTCTCACCCACAGACACAGAGGGAGAGATGTGGGAGGAGATAGCCCACGACCCCCGTCTCCCCAACACACCCTCTCACATCCACCCACTACAGACACAGAGGGAGAGATGTGGGAGGAGATAGCCCACGACCCCCGTCTCTCTCACCCACAGACACAGAGGGAGAGATGTGGGAGGAGATAGCCCACGACCCCCATCACATGGAGAGACGCGCCTCTCCAGCACAGAGCGAGGGACCAGAGTCGGTCGGGGACACCACTGACCTTAGGTCTGACTGATGACTAAGCCGCCGGCTGTTGCAGATAAGGGGCGTATTCTCCAAACCCTCTGCCGTGTGATCCCAGTCGAGTTCGTCGATAGCGCTTCCCGTGCCGATCGACGCCATGCCTCGGCGACCTCAAGTCACGAGACGAGGCCGCATGCGCCCTTGGAAGCGGCGCCTGTGCGGTTAGACGGGGCGGGACGGGGCGGGACGGGGCGCTCTGTCGCACGTCTGCTGTGCTGAGCCCTACCCTCCGGGGTTTAAAGATGACGATCCGTAAGGGCACTGGACTCGGGACTAACCGAAAAGCTCAGCGGATCCAGCGCGTTCTCTCCCCCCCCCCCACCATCACCACCATGATAAGATACGGGGTTTCTGTGTACGCGAGACCCTCCCATCCCTTTTCGGGGTCAGGGCACCCAAAATTTGGCGAAAGCTGACCGAGCGCCTGAGGAAACAGAGCCGGTGGATGGGAGTCCGAGACCAACGACGACTGACCCTGATGAACTATGATATAGAACCAACCCGCGGGGTTAGGGGCCACAGATAGCCACCGTCCGAGTGCTATGACTGTTAACCCTGCCGGCACGACGACCGATACACGGGGGTCCAGGACGTTCGTGTTCCCATGGATACCGAGGATAAACCCCTGGGATCTCCAGTTACCACCAAGGAATCCCCTGTATACCTGGCGGCTCCCACTATCTGGGCTGTTTACTGGTTCATGGGGTCAACCTGAGGCCTCTACTATGCAAATATTTACACCTGGCTAACAGATAATGCGGAGTTTGGGGCTGGCTCATCATTCGTTTTCCATCCTATTGCCTCTGCCAGGCCCCAGAATAAAAGCGAACTAAGGTAGATAACTTTTAGTAAAATTATAGTTATTAATTTAATTATCTCCCTTGTATTCTTTTAAAAAAAAAACAAACAACAAGTTTCTGTATTTTCGTTATTATTTTTTTTTTCAATTTAATTATCTCCCTTGATATTTAAAGTAACAAGTACCCTTAACATCTCTTGTTTCCCTTATGTGTAACTTGGCTGGATGCTTAGAACCACTGACTGACTGCGATGAACACGTGGAATTTTTAAAGGTTAACTTATTATTATATTGTTAAGTCTCTCGCGAGCAAAAAACATTCTTTAAAGAGCAGGTATTTACTACTAACTGAATACGATTTTACGGTCAAAGGTCAAATAAGGATCGGGCTGTTAGAACGGTTTCGGGAGCCAGTGGGTCTTCCTTCCCGCTCGTAATCCACTGAATTGGGATTCAGGTTTATGCAGCATAGATTATCGTCATGGCGAGCAGTTTAAAAGTTTCAAATACAAAGGTAATGTAGACCACGTAAACGGAATTCGGAAATAACGATTATTTGCCTGCTGCCCCTACAAGAACCCTAACCCAAGACGACAAACTAGAAAGTCGCTTCACAGTTATTCTATGCAAACCCTGTCACCATTAAAGGTGGAGTAATAGACTTTAAAAAACTGTTTATTACCACACGTGTTGATAACGTCACGTGGCCATGTGCACTTTCCAGAATCTGTAGAAATGATAGCTTAGCTGTTTCGTATCTGCGGTCCCGACTACAGCCAGCTCAACGAAAAGAGGCGGCTTGGCTAGTGAACAGCGTGATTTTTCCAATTTAATTTTGTTTTAAATGCAGATCTACAAAGAACAATGAATATTGAGATTTATCCAGGAAGGATAATAATCGAATATCCAGGGCTGCCTCGAGCTGCTGAAGACGCCATTAAGCGCGGTTCCTCGGTTAGAGATTGGGGTTGATGCCATATGGACGCCTTCCAGACAACTCTATTTTACCTGAATGGTTACGCGCCTGACAGATGACTGACCAAATACGAATAATTTCTCTCTCAAGATCGCTTCGTCTTGGTGTCGTTCCTCGGTGAACAACGGATGGGAGCAGTACTCGGTCTCCTTAACTCCAGTTCTGCACCATTTCCGAGCTGTTTCTCGAATAATTCAAGAAACTCGCGAACTCATCAGAGGTGCGCCCTATGCACGGATACGAATTTCGCGATATAAAAGTGGCAATTTAAATGATTGAATACAACAAAATTATATGGTTTGATAGAAATTAACGTAATTTAATAATGAGTGGAAACAGATTTTAATTATAGCAATTCTATAACTGCCATTTTTTAGATCTGGATAAACTTGTAACGTGTTTCCGGCTGTCAGAACAAGACTTTCCATTGTGTCCGGTTGGCTGTCGTCACTCGGGGGGGGGCTGTGAAGCGAAGTCGTCGCCATGACAACCCACCGTCCTAGTGCACTCGTCAATGGCTGAGAAGAAATTGTGCTTTCGAATCTCTTCGTCGAGGTCTTTAAACAATAAAACAAACAAACAAACAGAACCCCCTATTTTCGCTCTTGCAAGAGTGAATGCTCGGACAGGTCGGCCCCGTGAAGCGAGAAGCTTATTTTAAAGACAACAAAAACACACAAAAAAAAGTTTAATCCGTTTTTCTCTGTTTTTAATTCTTCAAAATTTTTGACAAATAAAATAAGAATCCAAACAACGATTTGTATTTCATTTCTTTCACGTCGGGAGTCATCGCTTTGCTTCGTGGATTCTCGTCGCCGTAGTTCTCACCGCCTACGCCAATTGGGGTCGTTGTGAAGACCTTCTGCTAGTGACGGAGGTGGCGCCATCCCTGGGGGAGGTGGCAACTGGTTGATGGCACCTGGTTTGGGTACTGGTGCGCCATCTGTATTTGAATCTGTAATCGTAAGAACGGGAGGCTATCGGTAACATGTTAACAGGACAGTAGAGGATCAATCTGGGGGATTTCCCAACACCTAGCCGTCTAATTACATTAAGAAAAGACAAAACAGGAAACTTACTGACGATACAAGCGCAGGCTTTGTCTTTATTTAGAAAATACCTCCTTTTTTCTGAAGGGCTGGGCGATGTCATTTTACCTTGATAAGTAAAGAAATACTTTTTCTACAGTGTTTGCAGCTTCATACCAAGTAAACACCAGTTTTATACAAGAGGTCGTATAGCTTTAATTCAGATCCTCACGTGACATTGGGCAAAGTTTTATCTTTACTTCATTTTCGATTACCGACTTAAAGGTGCAACCAAAGGGGCTACCCTCTCTATGTCGGATTCATATATAACCCCGGTTATCTTTCTTAATGCCATTTAGAGACTGGGAAATTATTAAAGATGCAGCTTCGTTCATCGACAAGCATGAATGTGTGTCATTACTTTCTTCAAGGCCCATGAAAGAGGTTATCTTAAAGAATATCCTCTTCGGTTTCACCTTTTCATGGTACAAACCTCCACCGGTGATCAACGAGTAGAAAGTAAACCATGCCTGAGTTTCGAGTCGTTACAAGGAGACAGACAATCATCAGGGTGTGCACAAAGAACCCGGAGGGGGCGGGGAAACCTATCAGTCAGATACGTCACCATAATTCAATCGCCGATGGTGATTTATTCCATTTATCTGAAACGTTTCTGCTTTCACACTTATTCTGCCAGCCTGGTACTTTAAGGCTCCCGTATCTTAAATTGTAGACAACCGAAAGGATTTCGGACTGAACATGCTGGAGAGATCTTTAAAACCCAAACTTTTTCTAATGGTAACCAAAACTATCTCTATGTGGCATTTTAAATCATTCAGTGACTTCTAAATACGTAAAACATGGGCACGTTTGCATTGACCTATACTGAACTTCAGATCTACGCATGCGCACCATATTCAAGGTGTCGATAAGCCTACGACTTTATTATATAACAGCAAGAGTTTTTTTTTTGTTTTGTTTGAGACTTTAATTAACCATTTCTAGCGCAGTTGATATTCAGTTCTTTTCACTTTTAAATCTTTTTAATGATAAACCCTACTTTTTTTCTAATTTAATGTAGTACCTACCATATAACAAGGATTATTAATCGCAGTATTTCCTGTTGTTGCATTTTTGTTTTAAACTCCATTTTTGATATTACTGACCAATCTAATCCCTTTGGTATCAACTATAGAAAAGCTGGAAATGTTTACTTCTATCCCACTTATCTAAATCTATATAAAAAAGGTTGCGATCCCAGACAAAGCAGGGAAAGTTCACACATCCCTCTCAGAGGTTTTCTTAAAAAGAAAAGAAATACATCAGTTTTAGTTTATTTTAAATCAGTTGATTAGTGACATGGACTCAGAAAGGTTTATAAATAATTCTCTGGGAAGAGAATTGGCCATCAGTTTTATTCTTTAATGGATGATTACTCTCACCATTAACTAGCTCCACTTCCCAGTAAATTATTTCCCTTATTAACAAATCTACCACTAACGAAGTGTTTTCTCATATCCTGGAAATCTTAGTAAACAGGATCAGTAACTGGGTGGTTGAAAACAATTTCTTCGCCACAAAAACCAACAATGATTTTGAGACGAGTCTCCTCTAGAACAATCAATTTTCAAAACCTGGTGACCTCATACGTTAACTGTTCAATGTATTTTAAAAGCTCAAGACCTGAAACATTCAGTAAATCTTTGCTGAGCCCTAACGAATCAATGTCCCTTTTTAATAGGGAGATCACGCTAGCACAGCCTATTCAGAATGTGGGAAAAGCAAGAATTTACATCACAGACTTCTCTACGTTTACGACTCCCAGTTTTCTAGTTGCTTTGTTTGCAGCTGAGATCTCGGTTAACAACCGCCTACAAGATTCTTCTCTGAAACTACATTTTTTCAGCATCAAATTCCATTTTCTACAAAATTAACAAAACTAATGAATTGTTAAAATTAGTTTCGCTCTTTTCAGTGCTAACACCATCCCGTATTTTAGTGTAATGAGCAATTTAAAAAATATATTACCGTCTACTGTATTGGCAATATAATTTACATAAATCGAAAACAACGGTGGACCGAAAGCGAATCCCAGGGCACTCCACTAGAGAACTGTAGATTTGACGGTGATGCTTCACTGAAACTTCATCAAAAGACTTACTAACATTAAAATAAGCAACATCAACTTGATTTTTGCCAAAAAGTAACTAATGTTTTTTTGAAAAATCTTATAGGATGCATCTAGACGGAAAGGCTTCGCAAAATATTGTTTCCCTGCTTGAAGATTACTCAGTGGGTAAGGGCCCGTAACCGACAAGAAGCTGCGCATGGCCGCTGTCTGATACTTACACGTGCTGCACAAGATGAGGGCCACGAAACACAGCAGAACGGTCTTCATGTCGAGTCTGAAAATAGTGAGATATGAAGGTATGTCCCAGTTCTCTTGCTTTAAAGGCTTGCGGGTAAAAATTATGGGCGTGGTTTACACAGCAATCTAGAGCGAACAGCATACAAGGATGTACAGCGTGCGTCCGCTAGATGGCTCTGTGCAGCGTCCGGTTATTCCAACTGGGAGCCCTCGCGACATTCGAACATACTTCAAAAGGACAAAAACTGAAATGTCGCCACGAAGGAAAAAATAGAACTTTTCTGAAACCGACTGAGGTTGTTTGTTACATGTTAAATCGTGAAAATTGAAGATGAATGAACAGCACATGTCATGAGATCCCTAATATTTCCTTTTTATCATAAAATTGCATCAAGACAATAACAAAACTGAATACTTACAGCGAGTCTGTTTTTATAAGTTTTAGCCGATACCAGTATTACTAGCGAGAGCTCTTTAGTTACTCACATAAATGAGTGTATTTCTCCGAAGTTAACATTTTCCGGGTTTAATTATGTACACAAAAAACATCAAGTTGGCCAGATAATTTGTGTGTGTGTGTTCCCAAAAATTCGGAATTCAACAAATATCTAGTCCAGATCGTGTTGAATACACGCCGTTCAGATGGGGTGTGGCCACAGTGAAAGACAGATCGCTAAAGCTGCCGGGCCAATGTTACAGAAAAATTTCGGGGAAAAAAGTGTTTTCAAGGCCTCAGCAGTAATCCACAAGAACGTGCCATTATTTTCCCCATCCATGCTTAGGCAGCAGAGATGAGCCTAGAAATCGTTCAATTATATCTCTACAGACTTGGTTGTAGAAGATATGTACAACCTAGGAAATCCATTCTGTCCAATAGGAATAAATGGCTTCAAAAGATTGTCAGAGGACATAACTGGTAAGATCATCGAGTATTGGTGGCGTGTACTCGTTTCCAATAAATTCATCTTTCAACAATTCTCGTCAAGAATTCGCTCCTGGTTTTTAACAAGATCAGTCCAAGATCAAGTATGCCGAAGAGAGTGTTATAGCATGGGCTGCAAGCTAGTATATCAAACGACGCCTGGATTCTGCAGAATACATCGCAATTTGAATGGCACATCTCCATCTCCTGCCACTGTACCAAAAAGGCATACTGAGATTCGATGCTCACATTTTTCATGTGGATGTCACTACATTCCACATCTTTCATATAACCATAGCAGACATTCCAAAATGGGTGATAGAGGAGAAGGACACTCGGGAGTGGACGCGCAAAAAAAGGTAGGAGGAACGAAAGGCCCAGCTGTCTAGGGCAGGGGGGGAGGAAAAGGAGAGGAAAGGGAAACCGACGAGGGGGGAACAGCGGGGAGAGGGCGGAGGGGCGGAAGAAGAGGCGGGTGGTCGAGAGCGACAGCGAAGCAGCGAGAGACGCGCGCGAGAGCGAGAGGCTCGAGACGGAGCGAAGAGAGAGCGCTGAGAGAGAGAGCGAGCGCGAGAAAGCGGAGAGAGCGAGAAGCGGAAAAAGCAAAGGAGAGAGAGAGATGCGAGAGAGAGTAGAGAGTAGAGAGGAAGCGAAATGAAGAGAAGCGAGAGAAAGAGGAGAGAGAGCGCGGGAGGAAAGTGAGAGATTCGAGAGAAAAAGGAGCGAGAGATGAAGGAAAGAGAGAGAGAGAGAGCTACGAGAGAAGAGCGAGGAGTGGAAGAGCCAGAGAGAGAGAGCGAGAGAGAAAGAGGAGAGATAGTAGAAAGAGGCGAGCAGCGAGAGAGAGAGAGCGAGCGAGAGAGAGAGAAAGAGGCGAGATAGAAAGAGGAGCGAGAGCGAGATGAAAGAAAAGAGGGAGAGAGAGAAAGAGAGAGATGAGAGAGAGAGCGAGGGAAGAGAGCGAGAGAGAGGAGAGATAGAGAGAGAGCTAGAGAGAGAGAGAGCGAGAGAGGAGGGAGAGAGAAAAAGAGAAGGAGCCGAGAGCAGAGACCAGAGCGAGAGCGATGATAGAGAAAGCGAGAGATCGAAAAAAGGATAGCGATAGCGAGCAGGAGAAAGCGAGAGAGAGAGCTCGAGCGAGAGCCAGGATCGAGAGAGCGCGCGGAGAGCGCGCGCGCGCGCAGCTCGAGAGAGCGCGAGAAGCGAGCGAGAGGAATGAGAATAGCGGAGCCGCGCGAGAGATAAGAGAAGCGAGAGTACGAAAAGACATGAATAACAAGAAACCAGCGAGAGCGAGCGAGCGTCTGAAGCGCGACATCGACTCTCTCTCTAGCTCTCTCTCTCTCTCTCTCGATCTAGATCTCTCTCTCTCTCTCTCTCTCTCTCTCTCTATCTCTCTATCTCTCCATCTTCTAGCTCGCCATCCTCTCTCTCTCTCTCTCGCAAGTCTCTCTCTCTCTCCATCTTCTCTCTCTCTCTCTCTTCATCTCAATCTCTCTCTCTCCTCTCTCTCTCTCTCTTCATGTCCACTCTCTCTCTCTCTCTCTCTCCTCTCTTCTCTCTCCTCTCCTCTCTCTCTCTCTCTCTCTTCCCCGTTATCAGAGCAATTTTGCCGGAAGTAGCTACTGCTTAATACTTGTAAACGAGGGGTGCGGAAGTAGGAATAATGGTTGGCGCAGTCGCAAGTCGCATCTTTTAATGTTTCATGAAATTATGAAAAATGTCGGGTAACCTGCATCGTAAAAAGGAAAAGAATAACAGACCTCATCTAGAAAGTATTTCTCGGTGCCATCGCTGTTGTGGACATCGTGTAGAGAGAAATATCTGCATCCGCCAGACAAGCGAGCAGACAGGTGAGAAGAACACACCTGGGCAATGATTGCCGTCATTAGAAGACACCCGTCGTCAACTGCTGAATTAATGAAATTAGTGAAATGTTCAGCCATTGCGCACCAAACTATCGCCATGACAGCCACCTTCCTGAGTCAAAAGCATGTGAGATAGATATAAGCAGAACAATAGCACGGGCCATCAGAAAAAGATCAGTAATAAGTCTTTAATGGACAGAATATATGGCTTAACTTTCGGGATTACCACAGAATTTTATGTGAACTGATTACTATTTAGATCACCTTAGCTCCATCGGACTGGGCTGTATAAGATTTGGCTGAGAAGCCATCGCAGACCAGCGACAAAAACTCGTTCGTTTGATATGAAACCAGTCAACCACATAGAAGCATCTGAATCGTCAGCTGAGAGCAGCAACCTTTCCACGTCTCGGTAATATGATGGAATTAACGGAAATGCTCAAAGGGGGGTGTGTGTGGGAAATCTGGTCCAGATCGTGCCAGAAAATCTCATCGATTCACTGTCAGAATGCCTTGGCCCGACTCAGTTCTGGCATAAAGAATTTAACTCTATTACTTATTCTACGAGATAAACAACATTCCTGATTCCTTTCACACTGTTGTCAATACCAGCAGACTAAAAGTGTAGCGAATAGACACAAAAGAAATAGACCACGATTAATCTTAGAGAAACAAAAGAGAGGCAAAACGTCTTTGGTTAACGAACTTTTTTAACTGATGATTAATTCAAAGATTAACCCTCCACCCAGTAGACGAGTGAGATTCTGATTCAAATAAAACTATGGACATTTTTGCTGTCTGTACTTTAACCCGATTCTAAAGAACTTTTTTATTTTCAGCAAATGATTTATCGAATAATCTCTACTCATAGTACAAGCTACCTTCGGTCTCTCTGGGACCCTTGCCCGAGATGCACCTGAATATACAGCCCCCTGATTTTTACCTAGATGTCAAGATGCTGTGCTGATAGAATAGCACAACAACAACAACAGAAAGGACACGTGACGGTTACAAAATTTACTAGAGGGTTTGGTTGCGGCAGAGAAGCTAAGCTTAAGCCAGACCGCCATTTATAGGTCTTCTGGATTCTGAATCAGACTGTTAGTATTGCTGCTAGACATCGTGGTGGCAGATGATCCGAGTCAATAACGCATCTCCGGGGTCGTTTTTTTTTGAATTCCCGAACAAGAATAAACCGTTTCCGGGCGCGGCGACTGGGTTGAAATTTGGAACTTCAGAATGCAGCAGCTGTGAATGTGTCAAGGAAAGCCTGTGTCTGCATACAACCAACCATTGGCGAGCGGAAGGAGCGGCGAGACTTGGCTGTAAATCATGTAGACCGGTGATTCCCAACCTTTTTGGACTCGTGGACCTTTTTCTAATACTCAAAAGACCTCGACCCCTTGCTACACTTCCATAATTGGGATTTAAAAATACAAAACAAAAGTTTAATCAATATAAATTCAAATAGGATTGGAGAAAAATCAATGTAAATGTTCCCTGAACTAAGAAGCAACAGACACAATATGTTGTATATATATCAGAAAAAAGACTTTTAGTACATTTCGTCATACATCTATTGAAAATTATCTTAGTGATTTTTCGGCGAACAACATCTGCACATGCAGTGAATTGGCAAGAGCTAAACAGGAACCTACTGGGGTCAGTGAACTCTGCCTCTGATCGAACAGCTGTGCGTCGTGTTGGTGCCTAAAATCGATCTGGCCGAAGTCTCAGTCCAGTCCTTGTAGCGGGTTCTGCCCCGGCCGTCGAGGTCCCGGTCTTTTAGCTGCAGGCCCCAACGGCGTTAGCCAATGGGGGCGTGGCTCGATTGCGTCAGTCCTACTGCGGTGACAGTTCGAGTTCCGGCCTTTGTCGCCAGCGGGGTGGCAGAGCGACAGGAACCCGTAGGGGGGGTGTTACCGCAGAGGCCTGTGACGCAGCCGGAAGTGCCTGCCGTGGGAGACAAAAGCCTTCACCTTCGGCGCTCGGCCTCCCATCGGCGACACCGGCATATTGGACGCAGGGTAATGTTTGTATACTTTTATCTGGAAGAAAGTGCGTCTTCTAAGCCGGCAAATACGGTAGACATATAAACAAGACAAGAGGGAACCACTGATGTAGAACATAGGACCGCCGGGGCTGGACCCTGGATGTGATGTCAAAGAGTTAGAAAGAGAGATTTTGAAGCGCTGACAGTGCTGCAGGATCGAACCCCCGACAGGAGGGCAGATTCTGCAATCCCCGTTTGAACGACTAAAGTCTTTATTTTCTAGGAGAGCCCCTAATGACCCTTGCAGTTTCATCATTTAATAATATCTTTGACATTTTCCAACACCGACGTCTCCTTAATACGCATTTATGGTACCTAACAACGTCATGGCGCCGACGGTGTATTCCTTGACCCGTGGTAGTAAGTTTATCTTTGAGAAAAAAAAGGGGACGAGACCCCAGGCCTGCCTATCCAGACGAGCTCCCATAAATCCAGTACAGTTCCCTTCCTGCGGAACGACGCTGAGCCACAGCCCCTGTCCGCCTTTCCACTGATTTGTTCATCCGCGCCGCGCACGTGTAAAGTAGGCCGAGAGACACCGGGGCTAAATTTCTTTAAAACGGTACATCTTACGTAACACAGACAAGTCACGCCGAATTTCGGCTGACTTCAAGAACGATTTCCAAATTCTCCAACCTCCGGAAACACGGGGTTGTTTTGCAAGCAAAATTTTGAAATAAAAAGAACTTTCTTCTCATCCATAAATGTTTACTTTTGCTTCTCCTTTAACTTTTCCGCGCGGTGCTAACCACTTCTGACATACACTGGTACCTTTAGATGTACGATATTTCAAACAAAGCCTAAAAACGTTAATATGGTTCGTGTTTTGCCATCTCTCGCTTTAACCCGCCAAAGAAATTCATACTTCAAGAGCCCTGAAAACGGCTAGAAGCAATCTTAGGAAAGGTTTGAATTCTAATCAAACGTGCATTTATGAGGATCGGTCAAAGTAACAATTTGTGAATAAATAGTGAAACAAAAATCGCCGGAAATCTGGTGATTGGCTTTTGTAAAGTTGGGGTTTCTGAATTAATTGTGTTTCTCTCTCTCTCTTCTTGTAGGCTATCACGAGAGATGGTAGCCACTGGAGGGCTGACAAGCAAGCCACGTGCGCCCTCTAATGTCTTAGATTTCGCATACGGCTGGCAAGTTAAAACTATAAAAAAAATAATAATTGACCAGTTGCGACTCGTGAAGTTTCGTCGTAGAATTCGAACGAATTTTTGTTTTAAATACCGAAATAATCAAAACTTCCTACTGTACATGTCCAATAATACAGATAGAGGGTTTGCACGAGCCGTTAGTTAGGTAAACTGGAAGAGCTGGGGGGGGGGGCTACTGCATCACTAAAAGGCTGGTTATCTTATATAATAATAATAATTTACTTCTAAAGATTTTTATAGATAATCTTCTATATTCTAAATTATTATCGCTCCATGGAAACTGCTTCGAGAAATCGAATGAATAGCGTCAAGTTCTTCTGAAAGCTCAAAGACACTGACTTTGGAACGTTCTTATCAGATAACTTACTGACCTCTGGTATAATGAATATATATCCCTGCCTCACTGTTGCTGGAAATTAAAATGTTATAAGCCATTATCCCCACAGAATGGTAATTTTAGTAGAAACCTGCCTGACACGTTTACCTTGTAGCCGAACCTTCCTCTTTACTGATACTGCTATTCGTGAATGCTTGCAATAATCTGCTGTCCTTTGACGCTAAAATTCTAAATTCTCCAGGTGTCTTTATTATTTTAATAAATGATGGTAATACTGTTATCGAAACGAGTTCTTTTGGGTAAACTAATTTTCTTATAGTTAGAATTGTTAGAAACATTAAACGGTATCGCCATAGCCAAAGAAATATCACCCGCATAGAGCTTAATGAATATGCGTTTGTGTCAAATATTTCCGTCTCTCTTAAATCATAATTTTGTCTCCCTAATTGATGTAAAAGCCCACACTGGGAATAAATAAAGTAATAAAACAGTTTCCATAATAAAATATTTTTGACTGCCAATGTCTGTGAAGTACTGACTTACCTGCGGATATATACAGAATTATTATTATTTATTATTTATTATTATTATTATTATATTATTATATTATTATTATTATTATTATTATTATTATTATTTATTATTAAATGGGCTGCTGGGTGTTTATCCTAATTGGCTATTCGTAGAAAAGTGTGGTTTTCGTTTAATCAACGCCAAAGTGGAGGTTATGGGTAGGGATGAACTCATGGGGGAAAAGGGGGCTCATGTGAACGGAATGTAGCGTGGACAAAGGACAAGGCCGAGAAAGAAGGAAAAGAAAAACCGATCTAAAGTGAAGTAAGGTTTCCATACCTGCTGATGAGCCCCGACAGAGTAAATCCGTCAGTTAGCGCCCAGCTGGCATTCAAGAACAAGATGTCAGGGGAGAGGAACTGGTAAGAAACAAGTACTGTTTTTGTAGAGAGGGAGTTTCGTTAGAATATTGAGCCGGGCCGTCGGTAAGAGAGGGTTTTGTCAGTGGTTAGAATGGCCAGCCAGCAACAGACTCTAGGATCTGTACCGTTCCAGGGCTGCAAGTTAAATCAGGAAAGGTGGATTCCGGTGGACGGGGAGAAAAGAGGATGTGACAAACCACCGCCATCATTCCGGTTTGTGACAGCAGTTAGGAAATTAATTATACATGCAAGACGCTTTGCCACCCTCCATCTTGCGAGCTGTACACAGCTGAGTTTCTCGTTATACATTCTTCTCTTCCTATGAATAAGTAAACTGCTGAATAACACATAAAAGTAGGAGGAACCAAGAGGAAAACGACAGGTTGATCTCAACATTCACATATCTGTAAAATAAATGCTATTGTCCTAATGAGTTCTCTCCTTAAACGTAAACTACTTTTAGTAACACCGATTGCTTGGTTGATGGAAATTGGCTTAGTTTCGCTATGTGTAGAATGTACGGGATTAAAGATGGAGATTTACATAAGAAATTGTTTACCTGGCTTGTCGTGAACGAACTACCTGAGTAATGCGGGGTCTGACACCAGTCGCTGCGTCTCATGGGTAAAGCTGAGATTATATGTTGTTTGACAATGTTTCGTCAATTGTCCAGAAATTCTTTCATCTGTTGCCCACGGTCCCGCCTTCCACCCACTATTAAGAACTGTGTTTTGACAAGTTTCCCAATTTCTTTCTTTACTCTAGTGATTAATAGCCAATCGATAATGTTGAATTTTCAAATAGCTAATTTATATACTGCTCTTTACAAAGCAACACTTCTCTAGACGGTCTCCATTCACCAGAACAGCTGGTTCGTAAATATCAGGTTAAGAGTTCTTTTCTCACAATAAACTTTATTTACTATAAACGCTACCAAACAACTTTCACCTTGATCGAGCTTCAGGTGTGAAAACTCGGATGATTTTTATCCGTTCACAATATTATTTTGTCTTATTGATCAGGGACTAAAAACAAAACCAATTCTACGTCTGATATATTTTTGGTTTGCTAGAGTTCTAATTTCGTTATTACGCCACAATGAATATATTTTTGGTTTGCTAGAGATCTAATTTCGTTATTACGCCATAATGAATACATTTTTGGTTTGCCTGAGATCTAATTTCGTTATTACGCCACAATGAATATATTTTTGGTTTGCTAGAGATCTAATTTTCGTTATAAGTTCGTCATAATGAATATATTTTTGGTTTGCTAGAGATCTAATTTCGTTATTACGCCATAATGAATATATTTTTGGTTTGCCTGAGATCTAATTTCGTTATTACGCCACAATGAATATATTTTTGGTTTGCTAGAGTTCTAATTTCGTTATTACGCCACAATGAATATATTTTTGGTTTGCTAGAGATCTAATTTCGTTATTACGCCATAATGAATATATTTTTGGTTTGCCTGAGATCTAATTTCGTTATTACGCCACAATGAATATATTTTTGGTTTGCCTGAGATCTAATTTCGTTATTACGCCATAATGAATATATTTTTGGTTTGCTAGAGATCTAATTTCGTTATTACGCCACAATGAATATA
Source organism: Nautilus pompilius (assembly GCA_018389105.1). Lineage (NCBI taxonomy): Eukaryota > Metazoa > Mollusca > Cephalopoda > Nautilida > Nautilidae > Nautilus > Nautilus pompilius. The sequence goes on along the minus strand of JACATO010000352.1, from coordinate 398,069 downwards.
TTTTTGGTTTGCTAGAGTTCTAATTTCGTTATTACGCCATAATGAATATATTTTTGGTTTGCTAGAGATCTAATTTCGTTATTACGCCACAATGAATATATTTTTGGTTTGCTAGAGATCTAATTTCGTTATTACGCCATAATGAATATATTTTTGGTTTGCTAGAGATCTAATTTCGTTATTACGCCACAATGAATATATCTATTAAATTTAAAATGACAACAATATGTTGCCTTGAATTATTTTTTTGCTAAAACTTATTTGCAACTTTGTTTACTCCATGTAGCTGATGTAAGGATTTTAACCCTTTTACCTCCGACTTCTTCGCCTCGTGGTGTTTCTCGTCCGTAACCACGCGGCCGCCTGCCCTGATTTTCTGTGAGTACGGCTAGACAATACAAGAGATGTTGCAAGATCGTGGATTCGGGGTTTAGGGTTTTAGAACAACGATCAGGAAATACTACACTTACCTAATGTGGGCATCAGGGGTTTGAATAGAGGCGGAGAAACATTAGCATACGTCGCTCCACTGAACAGCGGAAACCAGATGACGAAGCAGAACTATGAACACATAGAACCAGCTGTTTGTGGCCCCTAAACGGAACCGGCTGATGATGCAGCTCCACAGAGAAGGGGCAAACATCTATACGATATCCGTATCCCTCATTAGTTTGGGCTGTGTCACCTTTGATATTTTGGGAATAGGTTTTAAACACACTTTTAATCCTGACCAAGTGCACAGGGAACAACTTTTAGGTCGTGGTTGTGGTTTTCTAATATAACCGGAGTATAAATGATGGTTAATCAACTTTGACCATCGATCCAAAATCATCACCCTATTAAACCAATTATTTAAAAGATAGTAATAACCCTGAACGCATTTATTATTCATTTTGTTAGAAAAAAAGTAGTTTTGTTTCACCATTTTAGTGTTTATTCTAATAACAGATAGAATTAATGTTCCGTTTATTAATCGGATTTTCGCGGAGCACCAGACCCAATCGAAATAAAGGTTTTAGTTTTCCAACGTAAATAATAATAACAACAATAGATTCAGCTAAGTCGGACGGGTTTAGCTATAAGAGGAATTCCTTTTCTTTCCCGGTGCCAGACGCTGATATTCCCACCGAAAATACATTTCTTCTTGCCTTTTTACCCTGTTCACCTGTCTGTGGAAATAAATGCAATTCTTACTTTCCGCTAGGCAGAGTTTACTTTGCATAGGTCCAATATTTCCTGAGTAACCTGGTTGTTTGCTTACTTAAGTAGCGTGGACGGGCTCTCCCTGCTACGACTACATTTGTATAGACGCTAATAAATCAGAATCTCCCAGCCCATCTATTTCGACGGCGCAAGGTTAAGTCAATTTGTATCAGTGATCGCATCTGTAAGTCGGGTCGGGATGGTGATGAACGAGTGCGGACAGCCTCCATCAGTCTGCCAGAAACGATTAGAAATCTCAGTGGATTCAATTATGACAGCCTCCTTTTACTTTTCAAACGTTGTTTATAGGCGAGTGCCAAAATTAAATTCAATTTCTCCGATCCCATAACTCATCCCGTCTAGGAGGAAGTAATCAGTACTCGGCTGGATTGCCATAATGGGCACACAAAGGTACGGTAATACATACTGATGAGATATGGGTCTCCAGTTAAAAGACTCCCACGAGTTAACTACGGAAGGTATTACCAATCTGCGTCATTCTACCACAACAGAAGAAATATGGCCAGAAGTTAGCTGTTAGTAAATCATATGTTTTCAGTGATTGGTTTTCTACCCTAAGGCTTATTGAGATTTCATTCAGTTTTGTGTAAACTCTAATTGAAAGTTCTGTTGGTTCTTCTACTAGCCTATTGTCTGCAGGCTTAGCCGGAACAAGGCTGATAACATCTACTTAATTTTTGACAATAGATATCCAAGTGGCATCAATGAGAAATCCCAGATCCCATTCTCTCCTGACAGGGTCGTTCTGTGATCCGATTAACACTCTAAAGGCCCGCGCACTAACGAGGCTAATCTACAACCGCTATCTCGCATTCTTTTCGAAGACGACTTGTAGAGTTAACCATCTTCCAATTATTTCGAATAGCATCGCTTTTGTACGAACCCAGAGCCCGGGCGGGGTCAGGGTTAGACACGCTGAAGTCTATTATCACACTCTCTGAAATACAGCTTAGTTGTTCTGCGAAACCCAACCCTACCCTACGCTGACGTCACGTCGGTGCGGAAGTCATTCTTCGCTTGCAGTAACACCATAACATTATGGATCTGCTTAATTAAATCCTGACTTTATTCGCGTGTAGAGGCTGTTGTTCTAATTTATAAGAAGTTTACGTAACACGTTGTTTTTACTGTCTACTTTAGATTGAACAGTTGTTTTTTCTCCAATCGCTGGCGGGCGAGATAATCTACCCAGTCGCCATAGATCGATAGCCGGTGAGCCGTTCTCCGTGCTGCGAACAGAGGCTCTTCTGCTGCCACCTAAGTAAAGGTAGAACCCCCCAGCTGGTTCACCACCTAATAAAGTAACTCGTCCATTAGGCAGCTGGTGCTTGTTATATCTTTGTTTTTTTTTTTTTCCTGAAATTGCTTTTCGGGTAATATCGCCGTTCTGTTTTACTGTCTGGAGACCGTAAATCGGACATGACTCGGAAGAACCTCCGATAAAACAACGGAGTCTTGGCCAGGAAAGGTTGGCGGCGCCTTACGCGGTCCCGGAAGCTGGGAGGTGGTCAACCACTTTTATTGTTATTGTATTCCACGGATGCGAAGAATACGAACCCGAAAGGAACACTTTCAACCAGTCTGTTCGTTTAAAGTCTGTACGACGTAGGAGAGCACATTAAACTTTAAGAGCACGGTCTGTGCCATTCGTCTAATGGAGGACCGTGCTAAAAACGGTACTCGCAGCTTTAAGTGCTTCTTTCCCAGGAAATCCGGTTTCTGAATAGTTTCCGCGTGACAGAACACAAGCGCTGGAACCTGTTCAAGAGGTTTTTGCCGACATTTACGTTTTCACTGCTTCACAGTTCTTTGTTTGTGACTTGACTCAGGTTGGAGAAGTTACGAGAATCTGGAAAACAAAACTCTCCACGGATATTTTTTCCCTTCATCGTTTTGTCGCGAACTACAATAAAAGCCATGCGGTTTTAATATACATATAATTAGATGGTGCGTTTTGTTCAAATAGTACCTTGAGATGCAGAACAGATTAAATCGTTTTGATTTTCTGGATAGTAGGCACGACTTCCATTCCGAGGCTTGTGACCTAAATACAGGGCGGAAATGACGAAATATGCCACAGCAACGATAAGACGATGAAGATTAAGACCATGGAATTAAAGAGAATTCAATAAGGAATCTTAACTTAGAACTGAATACATATCAACTCCGTCTTCTTAATTTTGATTGCGATGCAATTTATTGTGCATATTCCAAACATCAAAGCAGATCCACCATTTTCAAGTGTTAAGCTGCTCTGTTTACTTCAACGAAACTCTTCCAAACGAAAGAAAATTAGCCAATTTTGCACCTATTTTTAAAAGGAGTGATGAAAGTTAAGCCAGTTTAATCTAAACTGTAAGAAACTTCTTAGAATATTTTATTAAATACACAATACAAAATAATATCCTTCAAGATTTTTATCTTGGGTTCCTGGTTAAAAGAAATTTATCTAACAGATTTTCTAAATCTTTTGGAAGATGTAATCGAATTACTCGGGAAAAATAAATCAGATTAGTGTTGCTTTTTTGAACTTTAGTAAGGATTTTGATAAATTTCCTCATAGAGACAGAAAGGGTTAAAAGAACTGGTGTCTGTGGTGCACTTTTAATGTGAATATAGAACGTTTTAGAAAATAGACAATAGTGTGTAGTTTTAGGCGAAGAATAACTTCAGGTCAACAAGTCTCAAGTGGTGTGCTGCCGAGATCTGTTTTAGGCCCTACTTTTGTTTTGTTTTTTTTTTAAAAAATTACTTTACATTAATGATACGGATAATAATGTGATGGACGTGAATATTTAAAAGTTTTCAAATCATAATAAAATTTATTGTAGAGCCAACACCAAAGGCAGAAATAGCTTTTAGGCGAATCTGAATGATTTATCAGAATAGTCAATTAGAGATGGAGTTTAATGCTAAAAATGTAAAAACTATTTTAAGAAATAAGTTAAATAGTGTTTTTTTTTTAAATATAAAATTAGAAAAGGGTAGATTAAGGAAAGGATCTGAGCTTATCTTTAACAAAAATCTCAAATGTGAAGATCAGTGTATTTAAGCTGCTGACAAAACTAATAGAACGCTAAGAGTTAATTATTAACAGAAAAAATCAAACATCAGAATAAAGCCCTTGGTTCTTCAACATCTTGTACAAGTGTAAATGGACTTCATATTTAGGAAAAGATGTTGTAGAATTATTAGAAACAGCTTAGCACAGATTCGCTCAAATGTTTTCAAACTTTAACGATTTATACTAGGGTATAGTATACGATTAAAAAAAAAAAAGGTTAGATTTACCTGGCTTGGATTTTAAACATTGAAGAGGCGACCTTTAAAATAATTAACGATTTCGGTTATGAAAACTACTTCGGGTTCTGTTTCTTTTCTTGTCTCTTCACGTTTAGTAAAAGTAGGAAGTGACAGTTATAGACTGGTAAAGAATTGAACACAGCTGAATCTTAGGCACTTTTTCATAGTAGAATAATCAATAAATCTCTAGCCATTGTTGTAGGTAGAGCTACCATGAATAACTTTTGAGGATGAGGATGTAGCCTCGTTTTCAAATAACCGCATTTTGCAATAATTGCTCTATCTTAGGATGAATTATATATAATGATGTCGCTATAGAATAATTGATTGAAACTAACCATATTTTGCCTAGAAATTCTAAATTACACAAATCTTGCAAAAACAAGCTACTCGAAATAAAACCATCTTCAGTGTCTTTTCCTTTTTTATTTCTGTTTTTAACACCAATAAACGCGTGGAAAATTTTTGAAAAATTGTTACAGAACTCAGAAATCCCTTTAAGAGAAAGTTCACCGTGTAATTTTAGTATCTCTTGGAAGTGACCCTGTCAAGCATTTTTCACCGCTAGAGAGCTCAGTCAACTTAATCGATGTAAGAAATTTGAAAAGGGAAAATATATACAGGTGCATCTCAAAAAAATTAGAATATCGTGGAAAAGTTCAATATTTTTTGGCAATTATTTCAGAAAGTGAAAATTGTATATATTCTAGACTCATTACATGTAAACTAAAATGTTTCAAGCATTTTTTATTTTAATTTTGATAATTACGGCCGACAGCTAAAAAAAGTAGAAAAAACATATCTCAAATATTAGAATATTCCATTTCGAGTTTGAGTAAATCACTGTTTATGCAGTATAAAAACCATGAATCTCTCAGTCTGGTTCAGTACACAACCACAATCATGGGGAAGACTGCTGACTTGACAGTTGTCCAGAAGACACTCATTGACACCCTCCACAAGGAGGATAAGCCACAGAAGGTCATTGCTGAAAGGGCTGGCTGTTCGCAGAGTGCTGTATCAAAGCATATTCATGGAAAGTTGACTGGAAGGGGAAAGTGTGGTAAGAAAATGTGCAGAGCAAGAGGGATGACTGCAGCCTTGAGAGGATTGTCAAGCAAATCGGATTCAAGAACCTGAGGGAGCTTCAAAAGGAGTGGACTGAGGCTGGAGTCAGTGCATCAAGAGCCACCACGCACAGATGTGTCCAGGAAATGGGTCACAAATGTTGCATTCCTAGTGTCAAGCCATTCCTGAACCAGAGACAGCATCAGAAGCGTCTTACCTGGGCTAAGGAGAAAAAGAACTGGACCATTGCTCAGTGGTCCAAAGTCCTCTTTTCAGATGAAAGTAAATATTGCATTTCATTTGGAAATCAAGGTCCCACAGTCTGGAGGAAGAGTGGAGAGGCACAGAATCCAAGTTGCTTGAAGTTCAGTGTGAAATTTCCACAGTCAGTGACGATTTGGGGTGCCATGTCATCTGCTGGTGTTGGTCCACTGTGTTTTATCAAGTCCAAAGTCAACACAGCCGTCTACCAGGAGATTATAGAGCACTTTATGCTTCCGTCTGCTGACAAGCTTTACGGAGATGCTAATTTCCTTTTCCAGCAGGACTCGGCACCTGCCCACAGTGCCAAACCTACTAGTAACTGGTTTGCTGACCATGGTATTACTGTGCTTGATTGGCCAGCCAACTCGCCTGACCTGAACCCCATAGAGAATCTATGGGGTATTGTCAAGAGGAAGATGAGAGGTACCAGACCCAACAATACAGATGAGCTGAAGGCCGCTATCAAAGCAACCTGGGCTTCCATAACACCTCAGCAGTGGCACAGGCTGATCGTCTCCATGCCACGCAGCATTGATGCAGTGATTCGTGCAAAAGGAGCCCTGACCAAGTATTGAGTGCATAAATGAACATACTTTTCAGAAGTTTGACATTTCTATATTATAAATCCTTTTTTTTTTATTGATCTTATGAAATATTATAATATTTTGAGATAGTGGATTTTTGATTTTCATGAGCTGTAAGCGGTAATCATCAAAATTAAAACAAAAAAGACTTGAAATAGTTCACTTCATGTGTAATAAATCTAGAATATATGAAAGTTTCACTGTTTGAATTAAATTACGGAAAATAATGAACTCTCCCACGATATTCTAATTTTTTGAGATGCACCTGTATATGTGAAAATCAGGAAACAAATGACAAAATAAAGACAGTTAAGTTGGACGGCATCAGGGTTTTAGTACACTGTCTCTCTCCGGATCGTGGTGTGGAGGTATTTATGTTAAGAGCATCAATTAAACAAGCAAACGTAGACAAGAGAAAGGTTGTTTCGATTTTTTTTTTTTTAGATGCTTTAATGAAGTTGAGAGTTACCCAATCACGGCCGATCTCTTAACACCACCCCCTCCCCCTGGTAATATTCACGAACCAGCGCCGGTGATGGAGCCTGCAACTTGTGTAGGGGAGTGTCTGATTTCGTATCGCCCGCTAGGAGACGCTGTGACGTCAGAACAAGTGCGCCCATATAATAATCCGGAGAGGCGTGAGAAGTGTTCAGTCTCGAAGAGAGTTGTTTATCCCTGTGCCCTTCCTGTTGGTAAGTACCACCTCCCTTCTATTTATCTTTAGTCTTATTTATTTACCTACTCAACCGGATCGTTCCTGGTCTCTCTTATATGTTGCATCTATTTCCAAAAATTATTCTTCCGATGGAATGTTTTCTTCTCATAGGCTCTGAGAGCATTGTGGCCAGATTCTATCGATTATTCAACTCTTTTATCTTACCAAGGAAATTATTAAGCGCAGATTACAGTGCACCGGAGATGGAGAAGTGTCAGGGACTACAACTAGTTCTTCGGAAAACCCACTAAACAAGACAAGTTGAAGAAATCCTTGCTTTATTTCGCTTTCCAACAAAATTTAAGGTTACTTCTAACAAAGTTGGGCGCGTCAATCTCAGCTGCATCCACGTTAGACGGACTGAACACTCGGCTGGAGTTTGTTTTGAGAGCAACATCTCAGCATCTGGTAATTTAAATTCCAACTTACAACGGCCACGAACACTCCCGGTTTGCTATTCCTACCTTATGCTAGCTCTTTGCTCACCGAACTCCAAGTTTCTCTGTTTATTTTTATGTAAATGCAAGAATGTGATCGCGTATGGTGCAGCTGGACCATTTCTCGGCTTCTGCTCCATGCGCTCTCTATAAAGTAGTGCTGCTGCTTCAGTGTCTTAATGGTGTCCGCTGTTACTGCCCTTTCCATCGTATCATCAGATACTTTTATCACTATTCTCAAGAAATACGTCAATAGAAAAAGTTACGAAAGGTTCCTACAGTAAACATGCATTATGCACCGTAAAGATGCAGTTAAATTCCGTGTATGTTTAACACTATTTTTACCGCTGCCCTCAACAGCGACATGTAATGTAAATTTACGGAAATATTTTTCATTCCAATCTTTTGCGTGAATCAAAGTAGTACAGACAGACAGACAGAGAAAGGAGGAGAGTGAAAAGGAGAGAGAGAGAGACAGGGAGTGGGGAGAGAGAGAGAGATGGGAGAGAGAGAGAGAGAGAGAGATGGGAGAGACAGAGAGAGAGAGAGAGATGGAGAGAAAGAGAGAGAAGAGAGGGGGAGAGAGAGAAGAAGGAGATGGGAGAGACAGAGAGAGAGATGGGGATAGAGAGGAGAGGAGAGAGAGAGAGAGAGATAGAGAGAAGAGAGAGAGAGAGAGAGAGAGAGATGGAGATGAAAAGAGAGAGAGAGAGAGAGAGAGAGGAAGAGAGAAGAGAGAGAGAGAGAGAAACTAGGAGAGAAGATAAGAGAGATGGAGAGAGGCGAGATGGAGATGAAGAGAGAATACTCGGATTACCACTGGTTACTACTCTTTATCATTCAACTCTAATGTTAAAGGTGCCAATCAGAAATCATTGAATGCATGTGAAAATGACATAATATCATTTTCCTATTTAAAAGATGCCTTGAACCAAAAACGTTAATTATTCTTTAACACGATTTTAACGTATGGGTTGTTCTGTTGTTTGTGTAGGAATGCATTTCTCAGCACCAGAAGTCGGTCTGAGCTGATGGTGTCTCAACGTCGACCCTCGGGCCGAGCAGGCCGACTTGGTGGCTAACTGGATGCATTATCACTAGAAGATCCACGCTTCTTTCCGTGGCCAGATTGGCTACAGTTATCCATGACTTATTTATTAGTATGCTCAGAAGGTCATAAGTCAATCGTAAAAGCTGTTTTTATTATAGCAAACTCCCCCCCCCCACAGGCAAGGTCTGCTCCAACAAACGTCAAGTAGTTTGAAATCTTTCTGGCTACACGGTTTCTCACCATATGCATTTCTCTGTCTTTGAACGTTTGTTCGGGTAGTCCGCTTTCTCGTCATATTTAGCTTATCGTTGAGAAAGATTATTTACTATTTATTTATTTAAATTAATGGTGACAGAGCTAAAAATATGATCTTAGGCGCCATACTATCACTAGCTATGTCCTCACCGCTTGCCAGCTCATGAACAATAGTTTTTAATTTATTGTTCCGCCTATTTCTGTAAAAAAATGTCCTGGGGTTCTTGGCATTGCAGCGATCATTTAATCAAGAACGATAAGTAGAGCTAAGCTGGTGCAGTGATTAACAAGACAGTAAATGTATGGTTGTATTTACATTATTTTAGTTCATAAAATACAGTTCAAAACGGTTCAAATGTTTACAATATTTGAAGTATTTACAATTAGTATTTCCTTATACTTGCGACCCATCGTGCTTTCTGATCAGCTTGTTTGCTCTGCGATTACTTTTACGAGAGAGAATTATTTTTTTTAAAAAAGTTACTTTTGCTAAAACAGGGATCTAAAGGTGAGACTGTTATATCAGTAATTGAAGTAACCCACGTTTCGATGATAGTTTGCCTGTCGCCATCAGCAGAGTTCTTGGTGGGCAAATATTAGCGTTGGTTTTATTCACAGCTGATATTTTACAGTGTCGGGGGTAACAAAGAGGATCAGATAATTCTCTTGGAAGACTTATTGCTGTTTCTGTTTGTAACAGTAGCCATTATGTCTACACGATCGCCAAAGTAGAATCGTAAGCCTGCATAATCAAGAGGCTATTAGATTTTTTTATTATTAAAAAAAGAATAAAACTATTTTTAAAAAATTAAAATAATTGCTGATAGTCGTCAGACTGTCGAAGATTTCCCGATGTAGGCTTAGTTTTTGTTGTCGTTATTGTTACCTAGTCGTAGAGAAGCTAGAATCGGTGGACATGGTAACCATATAAGAGTAGACGATGGAATCACGTCGGAGCGCTTCTGTCTCAGCAGCAGTAACGAGGTCGGGGTGAAAGCTCTCCGAAGACTACGGTAACGGAAGACTGGCTCTGTACCGAACTCGTTCAACGTGGAATGTCGAGAGTTTTTAATCAGACTTCGGGTTTTAGGCGAGTGGTTCATGACCTCTGTCTTGTCACGTGGTGACTACAAGAGGGCAGAGACAGGAATTATAGCTGGTGGACATGCAAAACAACGCCCCCCCTCCTCACACCATCGTCATTGCCTCCATTGAGTGGCTTTTAAAACCAGAATTACACGCGCGTACTATCCACCCGATCTGGGGAAGGCCTATGTCGGACTTCAACTGGCTGGTGACGTCGACGACGACGACGACTCTCCACCCGATTCCCGCAGGTACGCGACATACGTAGATACAGGAAATGGATTTTCACAACTCTTGTGTCTTCAGTATTTTTTTGTTGTTGTTGTTGTTGTGTTGCCACTTTTAGAAGTGAATACTTAAATGTAGGCAGCCTTAGAAATTAAAACGAGCGATTAAAAGAGACGCACCAGGAATATTTTTATCCCTGTGCTGTTGTTATTCAGGTGACTCGTGAACATGGACCGATCTGTACAGATTTTCGCTTGGAGTTTCTGTCTTCTCTTCATCTTGATCACAGTATCAGCAGATGACCAGGTAAATATATATATATATTTTTCAATATATATTTATTGTTTTTAGGAGGGTAACTAAATGTTGGCTGTTGAGATGGTTTTCTTTGCGAAGTGTTTATGCTCCTCACAGCATGTCTTTTTTTTAGTTTTCTGATGACAATTTTTTAAAAAGATCGGTAGTTGGGCAAGCGTAGTACAACGGCAAAAACTCTTTCATTCTGTCGTTAGAAATAATTAAGAGATTGTCAAAATCCAAAATACAACGAAATTGAGATTTTTAAAAAAAAATAATTATATTTATTAATTTCATTGTAATTACAAATATTTTTTTAGAAAAAAAAATCATGGAAGATTTTGCTTGTCTTTACGAGACTCGTTACCTGTTCTTCGAGAGTTTCTTCCATGATAGAGATGTCCGTCACTTTCATGCAACGAACAAGAAATAAATTCTGACTTTAGAATAGAAAAAGAAGTCAATATAAAAATGGCTCCGCTGTTTATTTACCAGCAGCTGATGGAAAGGGCGACGTCTCTCTCTCTCTCGACCGACCGACCGACCGAGTCACAAGTTTGAACGTACATCTGTCACTGAACCTATAAAACGTTCAGCAGTTCCGTTAGTAAACAGTCACGTGCAGCTCGCCAATTAACGCTTTGTATGCTGAGCTCACATAGAAGCCACAACTTTTCTTTTTGTTGCAACTCAGGCTTCCTAGAATCGAAGATCTTTAAAGGAGAAAATGTGGAAAACCGTTGGATATGCAGTATTAGTCTTTTATTTTGCTTATTCCCCTGAGCTATTACAGATATAAAGATACATTGCATCTTTTAGCTCTTCGATGGCCATGCTTGTGATTTAATACATATCGCGATGTTCGTACCGATGGACGATCTTTCTTTTCGCCCACAGCTGGTCTGTTGTATGAGAGGCATCAAGCTAATGAGGAACGCCACTTTCTGCCAGCCCCCATGCTGTTCTGGATACAGAGAGCGGGTGGAAAGACCGCCCGTGCTGGGCCTCTTTGTGTACTGTGAGAAGATTGAGGTAGGCGATGCCAAGGTCTTCCGAGAGCTCAGTGCTGTATTAAGAGAGCTGAATAAGAAAATGATCATTATGATAGGTTTGTTTTATATCCAGTGCCAGCTGCCTTCTTGTTTTATTTGGTTTTTTTTTGCCCCCTCTTTTATACAGCTTTCTTCTTTGTCTAACAATGACGTCATACACACACAAAAGCAGAACCAATATAATACACATTTACTAAATGTACGCAATCTATGATTTTTTTTTCTATACTCTTGCGAAAATAATGAAAACCGATAATTAATATTATTTTCTCTCTGACGACGATTGCGTACTTGGTGAGAATTAGTCTTCGTTCACCAAACCTTAGACACATTTAAATATAAGGTGAAGAGAATTCATCACTTTCATTGTGACGTCATTTATGTTCTAAAAGCCTGATAACGGCCATTCTGCGAACCTGCATCAACTACACATAATACAAAATGAAGTGAAATGTTTTGGAAATATAAAACAAAACCGTATGTTTTATTAATTTTAAAAAATAGAATTTTAAATTAAAGATAACGATCAAAATATTAGAAAAGAGTTTATACTTCTAATTAGCATTGTAAGTCTATTTATTTTTTTATACATAGATCCTTAATATTATTTCTTTGGTGTGAGAGTTTGATCACCAAGGAAACTGATCTTCGAATGCATAATAACATTGATGGTATCCAGTTATTATATGAGAGATGCTAAATTTTTTTTTAAAAAAAAGCTTGCGGATTAGGTGAAAATTAATACATTTCGATTATTACCAAAAGTAAAGTGATAATAAACGAAACTATGATACATAAAACCAAAGAAATATTTTATTACCATTAAATAAGTCCATATTTAAAAAAATAATACTGAAGCGTCAGAAAGATTCCAGAAGAGTCAGAAGATGCATTAAGAATTTTAAATGTGCTAAGCGACTGAGACATTTTAAGAGAGACTTAGTGGAGGCTTTAAAGACAAAAGCTGGAGTTCAACGGGTTAATGTTAGAAAACCAGCGCCTGAAAAGCCATGATGTTCACTCCAGCTTTGACTGAACACGCGATTCTAGAGTCAGACTAGTATTTTTATAGCCTAAAACGACTAAGACAAATAGTATCAGTTAAATCTCTCCCACAACTAGTAACAGGGGAGCATGGTGGAGTCGTTCAATGACCAAGCTGCATAACGATTTAACAGACGTAAGTTCTCCGTTTCATCTTTGCACACACTTGGGAGCGACTGTGCAGCGCGTCATTGTAGGTAATTTCTACTATAGAAATTCATTTGGATACCTGCCCTCACAACCTCTCAGTCTGGACTACAGTTAGGTACATTTCGAGGACGAAGGAATTCCGTGTTATACAATTCCATCGATGTCATGTTGGCATGCGCATGCGACAGATGCCTCAGTGAGATGATCCGACCACGCCCCAGAACCTCTAACCGGGATGCGCTTATACGAAGATAACTGTGGTTGAGATTTCCACCTCTGTCTCATTGTTCGAGATAAATGAAGATGTGTTTTTTAATTCTGTATCTTCTATGGCTGACGTAGTATTTCCAGAGGCGATCCTGCTGGGCTGGTCAAATTCTTCAGCAGACGTCCAACTTCACAGATCACGCTGCACTTGCGCCATTATGCAAATGACGCTGTAATAGACCGATTTATATTTGAAGACATTAGCTTATATAACAATAATATAAATTCAAAGTCTAGTAACAGCTGTAAATAATTTAAAAACAGAGTTCGGAAAGTTACCTTTTAAAAAGTATTTAAATAAAGATAAAAATACTTTTTTTTTATAAAGTTCCCGTAAACTAATTAATGTGTAGTCACGTGAGACGCCCCACAGTTAATGCTAAGAAGCCCTAAAAACACATTTTTTCATTTTTAAAAACTACACGGCTCTGGAAAACCACAGCGAAGTATCACATATAAATTATCAGTACATTAAGGGTTAATGAGAGCCTCATTCTCATTTAAAAGAAACCAGAAATAAACATCAGATATATTTCGGCCATTGTGCCAACAGTTTATTTGAAAACAATTAAAATATATAAATGAGGATAAAGTAAATAACTAGAAAAACAACGTATTTATATTATTTATTACTTTCAAATTATAGATTAAGAAATTTAAATTTAGAAAATACAGTTTTGAAGTTTTGTAACAGCTGCAACACCAACATATGAGAGTCTATAATAAAGTCATAAATTAATATATTGTATCGTTTCAACTGTTTCTTATGTATTATTGATGACGTTTAAAATTATTCACAATTCAGAATAAAATAAACTTAAATTAAACATATTTACTTTTGGCCCCTGCCATAGAATTTCAACAGTAAACAAATATCAAGCGTAGAAGCCAATTTTTTGACGAGCATTGTCACTGAACAAATTCTTTAGAAAAGTTATTAGGCGAGCGTGCCAACTACTTCCAGGTCGGTACGGCTCTAATTCCTGCTTATATCATTTTCTTTTCACTTAGGAAGGTCTCTACTATAGTGTGGCACTTGGAATAACAGCTCTGGCCGTGCTGTTCCGTTGTTTGTTTGCTTCTTGCACTTCATATAAACTTGAAATATTTGTGTCTGTGAGGCTTGTTACCTGTTCCTGCTGTTAATTTTATATAGGTAAATCGTTTTGTAAACTTTCCGGAACTGTATCTGTTATCTTTTACTTTATTTCATAAAGTTAAGGCAAGAAGTATAAATGCAGCAGATGTTACATCTACAAAGTCCACAACGGTGTTCGGTTTAATATCGAACATAAACTTCTGTATGCTCGGTCGTTAGGTCTCGACCCGGACTTTCCGAGACCTCACACAGTTTGCCACTGAGAGTGAAAGTGTTCAGCTATTGATCCGTTCAGACTGTCCGGGGAAACATCGTGAACACCTCACCATGGCGAGTTTGATGATTTATGACGGCTTCTCGCATACTCGCTGGCGTGGCTCGCAGAGTGTTTCGGACCATTTCGATAACTTAATTGGCGTCTGAAAAGACACTTTTCGAAATCTGTCGCTTGCATTTTTATAGAAAATTGAGCTCGACATGGCAACCGAAAACCCACTTGTTCTGGGTATGTCTTAGAAGTTCCACCTTGCAGACAGAACTGCTGCTAGAGAAACACCTATTGATTGATGTTCAGTAGTACTTAGATTTTATTGCTATGATTACTACATTGAGTTTTATCAGGTCCATCCAAAAACTTGTAATAAAATATTTAGTCTGATTTATTAAAAACTATGATGACTGAGGAAAGTGTAAACTTGTATGTGTTTGACATACCATATCTTGTTAATGAAGCATCAAAGACTAAGTGATAACAGTTTTACAGTTTGACAATAAACTATATAATGCATGTGATCATCACGTTAAATTTCTGGAGTTACTTTTTAAATATGTTTTTCTTTATCTAAATGTAGAAGTTTAGAATTCTTTATTTTTACCACTGAATTTTTAAAACGAGACTGTCAAGTCGTGTGAGAGTTATCGCCCGTTATTTCGTCTCAACACGCCACGTAAAAGCATTGACACCTTAATAGACACAGCTTTCATCAAAATCGTTATCGAAACCGTCTGAAGCGTAGGCACGACTAAAAAAAATGTGTCAGTTAACAAAGTACCTGTTCGGATCATCGTTGTTCCTTCATAAGAAAGTCAAGACGACATAAGCATTAATACAGTAAGTTTCATACAGATTTTTTAATCGTGGCAGATAAACCACGTGATTTAAAATGGCTGCGTTCTAAGTGTCCACCTACGTTATTTAACGGAGTCGTCGTAACCGGACCATCTTCAGTATCTCTTGTAGTAGATATCTAAAATTTCGGTTAAATAATTTTGTTATTTTCTTCCATTTTTTTATGTGTGTACGTAAAAATCCTTACGATGCTGAAAGCAGATTTGCCCCACAGTCTCAAACAAACTTCTCCCTCTATTGCGGTAAATGGGAATACTCTCGGGTCTTTAAAAGCCCCCGCAACTTTCCCAGACCAGATTCCTAATTTCATTTTTGGATGAATAATTGAAACTTTCCCGCTAAGTATTTAATTAAGCATCAAAAGGGTTAAGGAGATCAATGAGGATGACGACCATATCCTAAGAATCTGAAAGTTCTTTTCCTCTTCTTTCTTTGTGGGTGGGTGCGCGCGCACTTGGGTTCACGAAGCTGCATCAATTAGTTGTTGACAGTCAGATGTATTTTTTTCCAGCCTGGGGCGGAGAGATAAGAATAATACAAATCTAAGCAGCCCCCAGTACTGAAGAGTTTAATTTTATGTGTTACAGTTATCTCCTTTAAATAATGAAATAAATGAGCTTCCCAAACCGTCACAGTGTTTGTGATTAGCTGTTTTCTTTAGATGACTTATAACTGACGTGGTAAATCGGAAAAGTCGGGGTTAGGGTTAGAGCTGCGATTGCAAACGTTTTCATGCTTACACAATTCCGACCTCATATATCCTTTTATCATTTACAGAAGTGAATTCAAACACTTACTTCATGGTTTTTTTTTTAATCTGGTTTAAGAAACTTCCTTTATTTTCTGGATAACGTCATTAACCATCAGAAGCAGGACGTTCGTTTTCCGGTACGAGGCTGAACCGGTCCAGCGCCCCCTGTTTGGTTACTCAGGGGAAGTAATCCAAACAGTTCTCGCCATTTATTTTCTGGATAATGTCATTAACCATCAGAAGCAGACGTTCGTTTTTTCCCGGTACGAGGCTGAACCGGTCCAGCGCCCCCTGTTTGGTTATCAGGGGAAGTAATCCAAACAGTTCTCCTCGCCATTTATTTTCTGGATAACGTCATTAACCATCAGAAGCAGGACGTTCGTTTTCCGGTACGAGGCTGAACCGGTCCAGCGCCCCCTGTTTGGTTACTCAGGGGAAGTAATCCAAACAGTTCTCGCCATTTATTTTCTGGATAACGTCATTAACCATCAGAAGCAGGACGTTCGTTTTCCGGTACGAGGCTGAACCGGTCCAGCGCCCCCTGTTTGGTTACTCAGGGGAAGTAATCCAAACAGTTCTCGCCATTTATTTTCTGGATAACGTCATTAACCATCAGAAGCAGGACGTTCGTTTTCCGGTACGAGGCTGAACCGGTCCAGCGCCCCCTGTTTGGTTACTCAGGGGAAGTAATCCAAACAGTTCTCGGGCTGTGCGAAATTATCGGGAAACTCGTGCAGCCGTGTCGGTCGGACTCTCTGGAGGAAGATTCAGTAAACATTAAAAGGAAGAGACCCGCTGAAGGGTTATTGCAAATTTCGCAAGGCAGAAACTTGAAATGCACGTGGCGGCGACCTGGCGATACTAACGAAATGGAAATTACGCTTTTTCCTTCTTGTTCAGTTATTTTCCGAGTGGAGTAACTAGAAGATGGTCGATATAAATTAAAGTCGGAACTCGATGTTTCTCTAAAACACTGCGATTGAAAGAACCTGGGTGCGCGTTTATTAGAGAAATTTGAAATACTTATGTGTAGACTCGAGTAAATAATGTAAAATTACACAAAACACTGCCACGAAATGTTTTATTTAAGGGGGAAGCGACAGTGGACACTAGCACCATGTAGAGATGATCCAGTATCATATTCTAGTGCCGATCCATTGAGTTAAAATAAGCATCCGCCCAACAGAAATTATGCTGCATGCTAAATAAGTATTCAAAACATTCCGTGCAAAAATAATGTTGATTATTTTAATAAAACTTAGGGGGAAAATCTGTATGTATGGGATTTACAGTGGAGGTCTGATGCTTCCATCCAACCACTCTTTTTACTAGCTATTGTCTTGGTGTAGTTGAGTTTGGTTTGTGACCATGCAATCAGTGTGAATCGTTATTACAGACCCTGCAGATGCATCACTACGCGCGTTGGTTGGTCGTACGAAAATATTTTCTTTAAGGAAGAGCAAAACACAATACTTCAGTGTAGGTAATACGTCATTATTTTGGTGGGAGAAAATGTATATGTTGAATAAGCAACTCGAAGATATGTAGTGAGCACTATAAAAGTATCTACTGTTTACGAGCCTTCAACGTGGGCATTATTGGCGTATTTCTGGTTAATGCCAGTTTTTCATATTATCTTATTGTTTTAAAAGTTAAATGTAGAATTAAGCTCAACACAACACCTGCTCACTTAATTGTAAACATTTCATGAATATAATAACTTCATACAGTACATCGTGTTACTGATTCGAACTATAAATTAGACATTTATTTTTCAACGTAAAACTAATCAAAACGTAGATAAACAAGGCGCGGACTTCTGCCTTGTTACGGTAGATAATTAGACTAGATACGGACTTATACCTTGTTACGGTAGATAATTAGGCTAGATACTGAATTCTACCTTGTTACGGTAGATAATTAGACTAGATACGGACTTATACCTTGTTACGGTAGATAATTAGGCTAGATACAGACTTCTACCTTGTTAAGGTAGATAGTTAGACTAGATACGGACTTCTACTTTGTTACTGTAAATAATTAGACTAGATACGGACTTCTGCTTTGTTACGGTAGATAATTAGGCTAAATACGGACTTCTGCCTTGTTACGGTAGATAATTAGACTAGATACGGACTTATACCTTGTTACGGTAGATAATTAGGCTAAATACGGACTTCTACCTTGTTAAGGTAGATAGTTAGACTAGATACGGACTTATAACTTGTTAAGGTAGATAGTTAGACTAGATACGGACTTCTGCTTTGTTACTGTAAATAATTAGACTAGATACGGACTTCCGCTTTGTTACGGTAGATAATTAGGCTAAATACGGACTTCTGCCTTGTTACGGTAGATAATTAGGCTAAATACGGACTTCTACCTTGTTAAGGTAGATAGTTAGGCTAGATACGGACTTCTACCTTGTTAAGGTAGATAATTAGACTAGATACGGACTTCTGCTTTGTTACTACTGTAAATAATTAGACTAGATACGGACTTCCGCTTTGTTACGGTAGATAATTAGGCTAAATACGGACTTCTACCTTACCTTGGAAGGTAGATATTAGGCTAATACGGACTTCTATCTACCTTGTTAAGGTAGATAGTTTAGGCTAGATAACGGACTTCTACCTTGTTTAGGTAGATAATTAGGCTAAATACGGACTTCTACCTTGTTAAGGTAGATAATTAGGCTAAATACGGACTTCTGCCTTGTTACGGTAGATAATTAGGCTAAATACGGACTTCTACCTTGTTAAGGTAGATAATTAGGCTAAATACGGACTTCTACCTTGTTAAGGTAGATAGTTAGGCTAGATACGGACTTCTACCTTGTTAAGGTAGATAGTTAGACTAGATACGGACTTCTGCTTTGTTACTGTAAATAATTAGACTAGATACGGACTTCCGCTTTGTTACGGTAGATAATTAGGCTAAATACGGACTTCTGCTTTGTTACGGTAGATAATTAGACTAGGCGCGGACTTCTGTGTTGCATGCCAGTAGACTGAAATGGAAGAGCCGGAATCTTTTACAGATGATCGATATGGCCGGTGGAACTCGGAGCTGTAATATGCCGATGCATCAACTGTAACCAATATTTTATTAGCTGTCTGCCTCACTCGGAAGACGAACAAGCTAAGTTTTAAAACCGGAACACGTATTTCATTTCCTTTTCAGCTGTAGGCGAGCAGATTTGTTAGCGCCAAGTACTAAATAAAAAATGTTAACCATTTAATGAGAAAGTGAAAGCAGCGGCCATAGTTCTTATTACATTGCCTTTTCTATCACGCATTCGGGGAGGAAATAAACTGAAAGTCAGTCGGGAAGGAATCGAATGTCTAAAATGTGCGCTTACCAGGGTCTTTTGGGTCTCAGGTCACTTTTCTATATCACCTCCAGGAAGTCGGACCATCGAATTCTTAGCTATCTATATAAAATAGGTAAGTGGGTGATTTGACGAACGAACAGATGCCATTGCTATGGTCGTCTTCATCTATGAGAAAGCTGCCTTTCCATCGTTTTGCATCGTCAACTAATGGCGACTATTCGTTTATTCTCCTGTCAGCAGAGAAGAAATTACACAGAACGGTCACGGACTTCTTCTGCTGGATACTCAGCGCTTAGTTCTTGCCGCCATATTTGTTTAAGTAAGGAAGCTTTTGGAAAAATCAGATAAATCGTAGAGATAGCAGGAATCAAAGACGTAAAAGTATGCATAGCCTACAAAATCATAAACTAACAATATATCCGTATTTGCAAAGCATACGCATTTCTTAGGCTCCTCTTTCGTTATTATTGTGTTCTAGCTTTTAATATTCGTGTTCATTTAATTAGAATTTACTCGTTAATTTCGTTTTCACTTGGCCAGATAAAGTTGTTGGTGAGCATACATTCTGATTTCGTTTCATGAAAGCATAGAATGTGACTATGGGTTTGCTAAAAGATTCCCCAGTCCACCAATTTTATACTTTCTATTTCAGACTGAGCAGAAGGCAAGTGAGACCGTCTCCAGTGTTTCCCCACGTAGCCTGCGTCGTTCTCTGTGCTCAGATTAATTGTGTTGTCGTTGTCTTATCGGTGTCTTTTTAACGCAAACCAATTAATTCTGAGCTTTAATAACATTTTCTCCTTTAGGCGAACGTAAGAACCTCAAGAGCTCCTGTGCTACCAACACAATGGACAATTCGGGGAAACAGGTTTCAACCAACCATTACCGAGAGTTGCATTTTAATCTTTATTCTCACCGCCACATAACCTAAAAGCAGTGTTCTGCTGCTGCGGCTGCTGCTTCTGCTGCTTCTGCTGCTGATGATGTTGTTGTTGTTGTTGTTGTTGAGCGAGTTGGACTTCCGAACGAGGCTCTTTCAATGGCATCGCATCCCGTAAAGACAAGTGGCCCGTTCTCTGTCGAGTCCTCCTCGTTACTGAGAGATGTTCGTCGAGCCGACAAACGGCCCGGTCCCCCGACACCGTGGGCCCCAAGGACCCGGGAGGTCTCTCTCACGTCGGATGCTGCTGATGATGATGATTATGGTGTGTGTGTCTTCTCCTAACTGTTAGGTGTTTCTGACGAATACGAGTTTAAGAATAATGGAAGCATCAACTATCTTTAAAAAATTTTCATTTTAGAAACTGTTTCTGCAAATACGCTTCTGTGCAATGGTATTTCTGTTGTGTGTGCTTATTATTTTCGGCCGAATTATTTGTATCAACGAGTTGCCAAAACAACGTTTTCTCTCTAAAGAAACAACGAACTTGTTTATCTCTAACTAATAAAAATTCTCTTTCTTTTCTTCTTCCAGGATCCTGAAAATACCTAGAAAAACCTTGAATAACTTTCTCCAAGGATCACATTCGAAAATGTTGTCATCCAATCACAGCCTACTGTACGAAACATTTTAAAAACAAATAAAATCAGCAGGTTCTTGTTATAAGAATTACCAAATATCTTTTCTTTTAAAAAATAATCAACGCAATTTGTAGGATTCTGTGATATTTCAGAATGTAACACTGCTAGCAGTACATCTCAGAAATAAAGAACTTCACGTAGAGGAGTAATTTCTGGTCTTAATTGTACTAAATCGCAATTAACTAATTAGTAATAATAATAAATTGGGAAACTAATTTTAAAATGTTTTAAATCTATTTAATGCATCCGCATCTAGAACAAGTTACTGTTATAACCAAAATTAGAATTAGAAAGATGTTAAATGTGTACATATATGATAATTCAAATACCAAGACCACCTCTAATAGTAGACTCGGGTATATATATTTTTTTCAATCGTTTTGTTGAGTAGTCTATTATTAGAGAAGATATTTTTGCACAATTGCTTTTTGTCAGTTTTTACACAAACTTACAGTATGATTATTTGGAGAGAGAGAGAGAGAGAGAGAGAGAGAGAGAGAGAGAGAAGAGAGAGAGAGAGAGAGAGATAGAGAGAGATGAAGAGATGGGAGAGGGAGGGACGGGAGAGGAGAGCGAGAGAGAGAGAGGAGAGAGAGAGGAGAGAGCGAGAGAGAGCTAGAGAGAGAGGAGCTTGCTTTATCGAGAAGCTTGCTCGCGAGAGCGAGAGAGAGAGAGATTGCAATCGAGACGAGATGAGCGAGAGCGAGAGCAGGAAGATACTGTCATATCGTGGGACGAGTGAGGCCCGTTCAACTGCGACTTCAAGATGCTAATGACTCTGTCTGTTTGTTCTATGACTGCTATTTTTGTTTTGTTTTTATGCGAACCCAGTTGATGATGGGTTACTAAGAGAAGTGCTGCTGCTGCTTCAGAAGCAGCTCGCCACAGCGGTACTTTAACCAAGATGTATCTCAGAAAGTTGTGGAACAGAAAGATGTCGAATGTACGCATCGAGGCACAGAAAACTGAAAGTTTTGAGTTTAGAGAAAATATTATTACATAAGCATTCCCTGCAATAAAATCTAGTTTTCCAGACTGATTAAGGACTCCCACGATCTTGATGTTACAGATAAATGATGCACCAATAAAGTCTAAAGCTTTCTATCATCCAACTAATAAGAATCGTATAACCATCTCTGTAACAAACACAAAATGGCGTTACTTGTTTTGAGCGTTCATAAAAACCGTTGGCATAATAGTAAAACTGAGGGTCTCACGATGTATCGGCTTCAGAATTGAGTAAGAATTGTTCCCGCGGGTCTGAAGAGACGGGGTCCCATGGTTGGGATGAGGATGTCTCGGCCTCTCAAAACTCAGAAAACTATTTGAACAAAAATGATATAAGACAATCGTTGAAATTATATCGGATTCATATTATCTGGAGCCAGTGGTAATGGCAGCCCACTTTAATTAATAAAAGAAAAAGGTTTTACGAAAAACTTTGATTGTTGCTCCCTTTTCCGGGGAAGATAATCGCAGTTTAAGCTTCTAACCTCCCCAAGTATTAGTTTGTCTCTTTTGTTGTTTTTTTGGCTATTGTACGTTGGTGGCGTCGTTATCGTGTTTGTGCCGACATTGAGAAAAGCGATCCGATTTTCACTGATCTGTATTCACTTCGTTTTCTATCATTTCTGCTTGTTCCTTTTATGTTGTTGTTGTTGTTGTAGAGACATAGCGCCCGAGAGTATCCTTAAAGGGACTTCTTGGCTAGCGCTATCAAGTGCCTTGAGCGGCGGAGCCACTTCACCGAAAATTTGTTGGTGGAGGGAGACAAGACCGGGGCACCGCTGTATGTTCCTGTGCTGCTCCGTTACTGTCCCGAATCCGAAGTTAAATACACCCTCTTCCTTTCACTGTCTCGTTCTCTATACTGTCATTGCATGCAATCAACAGTTATTTCGTGTTGACTTTCAACTGATCATAGAACAGTGTTTGGAAACAGGTAGTTTGGGTATCAAAAAATAAACTGCTTCACTCGCATTTCTGAGAAACAGGCCTTCATCTTTTAGAATATTCATTAATTGAGAAACGGTATTTGGTAAGTTGGTGATGAGAAGGAACATACAGATAAATATCATCACCTGCCCTTATATATGGCATTACATCTGGACTAAGAACAGAAGTATATCTTTCTTGATACATTTACAAAACAGTTTTTTTTTACTGCAGCTTTTACCATAAGTTTATTAGAATTCTCATTAGCAGTGATGTCCGTTATTTAGAATACAAATTTTTGGTGGAATATTTAATTGTAATTACAGTTAACAATCGGTAAAATGAGCATCTGAAGTGAGGCAAAATCCGTGAGTTTACACCACATAGATTCACTAAAAAAAACAGCCAAAGACATACAGCATCATCGATGTCAACTTGTAAGATACTTAACTATCGTTTCACTTAATGTGGACTGCAAGTGATTAGTAGTAATAGAAAGAACAGTTGAAGAAGGTTAACAGAAAAATAATTCATACGCATCCCTTGCATGACAAGGGTGACTATGATATAATTATAATATCAAAATTATGTTAAGGAGACTTCAGCCATTTGTGCCAACCTTGTTAAATGAAGTTTACCGTGCATTAGGTTAAGAGATTGGGCTGCATGTGAACCACAGTCACACTGGTGTGACTTTCGTTAGGAGATTGGGCTATATGTGAACCACAGTCACACTGGTGTGACTTTCGTTAGGAGATTGGGCTATATGTGAACCACAGTCACACTGGTGTGACTTTCGTTAGGAGATTGGGCTATATGTGAACCACAGTCACACTGGTGTGACTTTCGTTAGGAGATTGGGCTATATGTGAACCACAGTCACACTGGTGTGACTTTCGTTAGGAGATTGGGCTATATGTGAACCACAGTCACACTGGTGTGACTTTCGTTAGGAGATTGGGCTATATGTGAACCACAGTCACACTGGTGTGACTTTCGTTAGGAGATTGGACTATATGTGAACAACAGTCACACTGGTGTGACTTTCGTTAGGAGATTGGGCTATATGTGAACCACAGTCACACTGGTGTGACTTTCGTTAGGAGATTGGACTATATGTGAACCACAGTCACACTGGTGTGACTTTCGTTAGGAGATTGGGCTATATGTGAACCACAGTCACATTGTTGGGTTTTTCGTAAAAAGGATTAAAGCACTTCCCGAAGACTGACTCATATGATAATTTTAAACAACTGATGAATAAATTACATATTATAATAAAACAACTTCCTGAAAATAACACGATAGACAAAAATTATGCATTTTACCAATTATCATTATTTTAAAACTAAAACCAGCGGCAATATAAATAACACCTGTTTCCTTTAAAAAGACTTAATATCATAAAACGTTCTAAGCTAAGACGAAAACTTTCAATTCTTTAAGAAATTTATAGCAGATTGAAAATATAAACTTAGAAATAAAACTAGCTATTTGTGTATCTAGTGAACTTTCACAAAGTTGCTGTGACCTTTCAAAATAATACTGAAATGATGATAGATGTGAAACCAGTGTGTGGCATTTCAGATCCGACCATCTGTCTGCTTTAAATTTAAAACTCAGATTGACAAGATACCTTCATGTCAAAAAAATTGCTTCATGTCGGAGATCGATATAAACGAATAATAATAATAATAATAATAATAATAATAATAATAATAATAATAATAATAATAATAATAATAATACAGAGCTGTAAATTAACACTATCACGTCTCTAGAATAAAGCACGAAAAGTTAAGAACAGCAAGATTTACATCACTACTTATCAAGATATAGAGAAAAAGAAGCACATTTCATCCTCCGCTGTAAAGAGAGCGGAGAGAATTTATCAAGAAATTGGTATAATCGCGGATGCGACATTTAAACTTGGGGCACTAGTTGGCGTTTACCTCATACGTATATAGAAAGGTGAATTTATAGATACACTTTATGAAATTAACCGTATCAATTGTCCATTCACCTTTGCTTATTTTTTTGTTTTTTTTTTTCCTTCAAATTTTATAACAGTTCCTTCTTTTTGCTAATAGAAATCTATGGAGTCATTGTTTGTTAAGGGGCAGTTAACTCTGTAGAGGCCACGTGCTGTGCATAAAACTTGGAGATGGGCCAGCGAGCTGTTGCGGGACCCTCATCTACCTGTCTGTATCATCCACAGACAGCCCCGAAGTAAGTCATATCTATCGCTGCGAGTACTGAAACCCAATTATGTGGGATCCCGAAGGAGGGAGTTGCCAGTAGTGATTTTAAATATTCATATAATAGTTAGTTAGGGTTTATTAAGGCCGCGAATAAGTTCGCGTTTGTTGGCTGAGACCTCAGCTCCACGAACACTTGTCGTACAGGTAAAGAAGTGAGCACGGGCCGCCATCATTGCTCTGTCACCATGGAGGAGTTGCTTCCTCTTGTTTTCCCTAGCGGAAGGCCCGTGCTCTGTGTAATAATAATAATAATAATAATAATAATAATAATAATAATATAGGATTAATCTTTTTGTTGTTTTATATTTAATGTACGTTTTCTTTCAATTCGATTCTATACCCGACGTCTCGCAGCGACTCGGACGCATGCGCAATCGCCGCTTGCTAGCTGCCGGACAGTTGTCATGGCACCGCGCTTCGTCTCTGGGAGCCGGCATCAACCCTGACCGAGCCACAGCAGATGTGCACCATTAGGGTTTTTATGTGGTAAGAAACAACAACGATCCCCGACCCCCCCTCCCTCCCACAAAGGAAGAGAATCCCGACCCGAGTGTTGGCCGAGGAGGGGGCACACGATGGAGATCTTTATTGCTCACAACTCGGAGTCTGCTGCTGTAACCCGGATGGCGACAGCGAAACCGCCGCCCCCGCCCCCCACTTATTTCCCTCTAGGCCCCGACCCGAAGGGGCTTAGACTGCCCCTCGGTCAAGGGGGAGCTTCAGTGCCCAAACCGAGGAGAATCCCCGTGGTAAGGCCTCCTCCACCCGTCTCCGGCGTTAATAGCTAGCTTCTTACCGGGTTCTCTCCCCTGTTCTCCATAACTATCTGTCTTCATGTGAGAAGAAAAGGGGATACAATGTAATAAATATTTAGAGAATCACTAAATAAAGTAAATAGATTCAGCTCCCCCCTTTTTTTTTTCCCCTTAATTTTAACAGATTCAAGCATCATCGAGACACGAGGTAGATAAACGTGATGACAGGGCTGCTGCTGCTGCTTCCATCCGTTGTTCTGGTATTCTCTTCTCTTCTGTGCTGTGTGGAACCTCTGGACTGCTCCCAGTTCTCTGTCGGCAATGCTGAACTGCGTGTGTTGGCAGGGTCTGCTGGACTTTCCCTTTGGGCAGAAAGCCGTACAGCCATATTAAATGGAACACTTGGAATGCATGCTGTCACGATCCAGACCTGTCCGGCAGTCATCCAAACTGACGATAAGACGCGCATCACTTGGAATGGTTACTCGAGCCTGGAAGTGTCTCACTATTACGATGAACAGTCTGACTGTTATACAGTAGATTGGCATGTACTGAAAAATGTGGCACAAGAAATACAAGACTGTTATCAGATGAGCAAAGCGCACTGGTATGGTGGTGCTGAGGATAGAAACCAGTTTTGGCCAATTGAGCGGCTTAGCAACAAATTAAGCCCATATATTCCAAATGAGGCCTTACACAGCACATATGGGGAAGTAATTGAAAGATATTTTTTTAATTCACATGGTTTTGGCATTTATATTAATCCTGAAGTGCCTCTGTACGTTAGTATTAACAGCACCGGTGACAGACTGTTGTGTTTTGTGGCTAAGACTGGCCAGTTTCCTTACATACGCTATGGTCAGATGCCCACACTGAAATACACTGTGTGTAGAAAGAACAGTGTGAGGGCCATTCATATGTACATGATGAAGAAATTTTTCAGAAAACCCACTAATATACCAAATACTGAAATTTTTAGATATCCAATATGGTCAACCTGGGCAAAGTTTAAGAAATCCATCACTCAAAAAAAAGTTATCCAGTATGCTAATGATATAATCACACATGGATTTTCTTGTTCTCAGTTAGAAATAGATGATGGTTGGATGCCAAAATATGGTGACCTTGTATTTAATAACAGAAAATTTCCAAATCCAGAAAAGATGATAAAAATTTTAAATAACAGGCATATTTTTGTCACCCTCTGGATACATCCCTTTGTGAATGTTAATTCAGAGTCCTTCCAGAATAATACTGTAAAGAATTATCTGATGAAAGACTCTAGGACACACCAGCCTGCTTTGATAAGCTGGTGGAATGGCAAGAAGGCTGGGGTCCTGAATGTGACAAATGAAGAAGCTATAGCATGGTTCCTTAATAAACTTAATCAACTAAAGCAATTAGGGGTGACATCCTTTAAGTTTGATGCTGGAGAATTGAATTATATTCCACCTGTTCACAATTTAAATGAATCATGTCTGCCTGAGATGTATCCCACCCTGTATGCTACCCTAGCTTATGAAGCTGACAGGATAAACAGACGTCAAGAAGTGCGGGTTGGTAGCAATACACAGCATCTACCTATGTTTGTACGGATGGATGATCGCTATTCAACTTGGAATGGGGAGTTGAGTCTGTCAACTTTGATACCTACAGCCCTCACATTTGGACTACTTGGTTATCCATTTGTTCTTCCAGATTATATAGGTGGTAATGCATATGCAGAAGGTTCCCCAGACCAGGAGCTTTTTGTTCGCTGGCTTCA
Organism: Nautilus pompilius; assembly: GCA_018389105.1. Taxonomy (NCBI): domain Eukaryota; kingdom Metazoa; phylum Mollusca; class Cephalopoda; order Nautilida; family Nautilidae; genus Nautilus; species Nautilus pompilius. The sequence goes on along the minus strand of JACATO010000352.1, from coordinate 370,434 downwards.
AGTTACACTCTTTATGCCCAGCATGCAGTTTTCAATACCACCTTGGATGTATGGAGAGGAAGTGATCCATGTTACAAGAAAAATGTTGGTTCTGCGTGAGAAATTTGCTAGCACATTAATCAAGTTAGCTAAAAATGCTGTGCAAACAGGAGAGCCCATTTTGCGACCACTGTGGTGGATAGCCCCTTGGGATAGTACTGCTCTACAGATTGACAGTGAGTTCCTGGTTGGAGATGACATCCTTGTTGCCCCTGTACTAGAAAAGAATGCCATGTCTCGGTCTGTTTATCTGCCAAAGGGGAAATGGAGAGCTATGTTTGCAGGAAGTGGCAGAGGGATAGTTGATGGGGGTTACTGGATGTGTGTGGAGGTCAAGCTGGAAACATTGCCCTTTTATATGAAAATTTCTTGATAGATTGCCTTTAACATAAAAGGATCTTTTAAAATAATGCATTGGCTTTTTAATTAGTCTAGTAATGCAAAATAAATATTTTAAAATCTCAAAATTTTAGGAACTGTGGTAGATGTAATTATTTATATCATATATTCATCCAATATCTGTATTTACCACATGTTAATAACAATAATGATACAACAAAGCAGAATATAATTTTTTTCAGAACCAATGAAATGGATCATCTGGCTGCTAACTTGTAATTATTATTTATTATAATATGATATTATTTATCTGTTATTATTTATTATTGTAATTTGACTCCATCATAAATGTATTTGAAAATCTCTATTTCTTAAAAGAGTTTCATGACAACTTGACAAAACAATGTGAACTATTGTACAAGTTCCCGCGGCCACCAACAGTGCGTTGTGAATGTATCACTAATTTTTTCCTTTGTTTTGTTAAATATTCATTATTACAAGAGAATAACAACGAATATTAATATATAGGATCCTATAGATACTGATGCTAGTTGAAAGCTCTTTACCTGTGCAGTCTAAAGATGATCCAAAAGTGGATTATGAAACTGTTGAAGTTTTAGTGAGTTTTGACTTAGGGATAATGACATCTAATAAACCAGTCTTATGTAATAGTAGATGAGGTCAGGCTTTCTCACATCTTAATATACTCTAGAGTCTCTATAATAATAAAAAAATACAACCGTGTTATTGAGAAGCACAAGGAGCAGTTCCAGTTAGCAACCGTTTACTGGTCGAAGGGAAATAACTCTTGAGGGGAACGTATTCAGCTAGCATTACATGTGAGATATTATTGCACCCTTTTCAGACTGCTGCTGCTACCCGCTATTCGCGGAATTTAGAATATTCCATCAGTTCGAGGATCACCGCCGACTTTCTCTTAGCTCTTCCTTTCTTTTTTTCTTTAAGAGTCGACCGTTACGATAAGAGAACCGTAAGCCTTCTTTCCTTGAGCGTTATCGCCCCCCCCCTCTCTCGCGAGTCCTATACACCTGTTTTGGCTGAAGTTCAGCTCTGTCGATACGACCACTTCAGACGGCCGGGAAAGTTTCTATAAATACACTTTTAAAAGATAAGAGCTGATCTGTCCAGGGATCATAAGGGTGGGTGATCATAAGAGTGATCACGTGCTCGGCTCTCTACAGCTGACGTCATACCATCCCAGTTTTTCCTACACGCCGCCCTGTGGTACAGCGTGAACTGCGTGGTTCTCGATAGTTCGGGAAGATGGAGAGCAGTGATCTGGGTTCTGTGAAGGTAAACGGTCGGTTTTGTTTAATTCAGGTGTGCGAAGTCCGTCCGTGGTCGTCTCAATTCTCTATCTGTTGTTATTATTATTATTCCTGTGCGCTGAAGTTAGCAAAGGAAAAAAGGGGGCAAAGTTTCTTTTTTCAGTGATCCTTGTGCGTGGTATTTTTTTTTACATATTACCTTTTTTACCCCTAAGTTGTGTCGCCCTACTTTTCCTCGATTTGATATGTTATCTGTGGTAGGATACCAGCGCGATACTTAGCAATCAGTCTGGCGACGAGCATCACGAGGTTTCTTTTACCATACTCGCTATTGTAACAGTTCGTCGTTGTGGTCGGCAATTAACAATAGATAAACTATTCCAAACTTTGTTTTTCTGGGCTTTTAAAATGTCCACATATCTATCTACATGTGACGATAATTATAGGGAAGTTCTCCTCGTGCTGTGGACTGGCGACTGGCAGGTGTCTGTAATGTGCAATTATAAATCTGTCTGGTTCACTGTTTTCATTTAAAATACAAAAGCAATGCACGTCTGTAGAACACCTCTCCTCCCGCTAGCGCTACACCTTACAGGTACCCTGAAACAGGTCTCACTCGTAGTAAAGTTGATTTCTTTCGCATGACCAAAATGTATATATTCAAACAGGCTTTTTCGTTTTTAGTTGACATTATATCCATTATTTATTTCTGTTTACCTTTATTATAAAGACTTACTCCAGTACAATATGTATCGTGTCCACTAATACTCATATATATATATATATATATATCACTCACACTCTCTCTCACTCTCTTTCACTCACTCACTCTCTTTCTCTCACACTCTCACTCACTTTCTCTCACCCACACACACACTTCTCTCTCACTCTCTCTCACACACACACACTTTCTCTCTCACACACTCTCTCTCACACTCTCTCTCACACTCTCTCTCACTTTCTCTCTCACTCTCACTCACTTTCTCTCTCACTCTCACTCACTTTCTCTCTCTCACTCATACACGCGTATGTATGTATGTATTTTTTGTTAGTGTTATTTCAAAATTATTGTCACGTGACACGCGGTTCATAGATCCTTGCTTTTTGCCCCGTGGAAGAAAACTGAACGGAATGGCTGAAGACAAAGTCAGGTTATTATTGTTATGTTGTAGATCTGAATAAGCGTCGAGGAGTGAAGGGTTAATAATGACAGATGACATTTGTAGTTTCTGTTTTCGTCGTGAAAAGAATGGAAATGAATGAGAAACTGACCCCACAGCGCGACGATGAACGACCATTTAATAGCTAAGCATAGAATTAATTATCTCTAAGAAATCCCGTAAGCAGGGTTCTCGGTCTTCTATCTCGAATTAGAATAAAGAACAATTATTCTAATACCGTAAAATTAGGTTTATGACGAAGAACGGACTTATTTCAGTATTAATTTAGTCTCATTGTTCTGGACCAGGCTAAAGGATCTCACTTTGTAATGCACGACGACTAACACCTGTGAACAATTGTGCTGCCTAGAGCTCCTTTACCTTGTTAGTAGACTCGGGGCTCTGAAGTCCAGTGATGGGTGACGACGACCCGCTGATTGCCAATTTGTTTTATGGGGGTTGCGACCGGGCTACAGCTCAGATAATCCAGAACAGGGCGGCGGCAGGACCACCAATGTAACGGACTCGTTCTCCACTTTCTGCAATGCAAAGACATCTCTCACTCACACACACACACACACACCACACACTAATATATGATATTTTTTTTTGTGTGTGCGCGCGCGATATCCCACTGACCAGAATCGAAGGATCAACCACCCAAAACTGGCCCCTTGGCTTTGGAAACAACTCGGAGAGTCTGTATTAAGCAGTATCCTACCAGAATAATGCTGCCCCTTGTTATCACAATATGGTGGTTGATGCGGAAAATAGCAAACAAAGGCAAGCAGGGGAATGGAAATCAGTCAGTCGGGTGAACATTTGGGCCGTCTTGATATCGCAGCACGGTCTGGTCCGGGGGTCACCGTGACAGAGAGATTCCTTTAATTCTATGACATGTGAGGGGTATGAGTAGGTAGCTCTCTCCCTCACTCAGTGGCTGGACTGGATTCGTATCAGGACTTCCGCCCCCCCCCCCGGAAGAAGTCGAATTATTTGACTGTGGTGGCGCGAATCGTACGAACGTCTCGATAGCACTGCACGCGGCAGAATTGAGAGGTCTTTCGACAAACAATAATTCTGCCAAACTGCAGCCCACATCACAGAATTCCCGCCTCCATACCGAACTGTAGGCTTTGTGCTGCTACCTCCAGACGAGAGCTTACCGCCATCACTCGAGGGTCTTGCTAGATCACCCTCTATAGCCCGGTTGGAGGGGATGACATTGGACCTTTTATGGCTCATTTCTGTTGCTCTAGTGCTCTTAATAAGGAAATCTTGGCGCGAGTGCGGACATGGTGACTAATAAGATCAAAGTGTGCCTTTGGCGAAGTGGCGTCCCGAACCTGTCAGAGTAACCAAACAGGTGCCACGCCGTTTTTGGGTGTGGTCACTTGGGCGGGCCTTGGCAGGTAGAAAGACGGCTTCGTCGGGAGAATTCACGATTGGAGAAGTCCTCTACTCGAAGGAGCAGAGGCCGGGATGCCTTTTGCCTTGGCCTACTGCTTGGCGGAGAAAGGTCCAGCGCGCCGAGGCTTTTCCCTGGGGGTTTCGGCTGGGGAGACCATCGCTCGGTGGAGATTTTCACTGGGGGATTATGTCCCCGACAGGAGTTTCGGCTCCATTTGGCCTTGGCCAAGACCAAAGGAGCTTTCGCTCCACCGAGGCTTTTGGCCTCAATACCCACTCCCTTCTCTTCGGAGATGCACGCACATCCACGAACTTTACACGCCTCCAAAAAGAAAAAAAAGGCCGCGTTCTTGTCACAGCGTCTCCGTTGAAGACCTTTCCGGGTCTCGATGCGGTCTCGGTGAATTTCGCGATAATATTGGCCGTGGATACACGAGAAGTGTCGAGGTCTCCGATGAACTGTCCACACTCTGAAGTCGACCCCGCAAAAATATTTCAGGATCCTCCTAGTGGACGGGATCACACCTGAAATATGCAAATTCCGTTCAGATACACTCATTTATGGGTGTAACCAAATTAACAGGGAAGGAGAGTGTAAAACGTCTGTGGTACTAATGGGAAGTTCAAATCTGACGCACTAGGCCATTATTTGTGGTTACATTTATGAAGGGCTCTGTAGGATACAGCGGCCATCACCCGTGATAATAATGGAACGACTTTTCGTTACCCACAAGGCTGTGCGCTCGTGATACATCGCCATTTACACACAAGGTCAAAATGAGAGGCAGACATTGTATTAATCTTGAAAATGGTTAGTTTTGGTCAGGCAATCCAGAAAGCAGCTATCCAACCCAACCAAACCAGCGACCAAGTGGACCACACCGGTCACAGAGAGAACCGGGAGTGTCCCTCGAGGGTTGGTGACGTCGCGTTAGTCTCTCTGTTCTTTTTACATCAGTTGTAACACACTGTGAAAATGGAGAGCTCCAGAGGGAATCTAGCAGCCTTCGTCTACACCCTTCCATCTTGGTTCATGTCTGGGGATCCAGGACTGTCGAGCGCGCGGTTACCTGGCTTCAGACCGGGATTTTATCGTGTTAGCCGGGTCTTAAAACGCTGACGGTGCTTTATCACGTTCGAGATCAACAACCGGTTCCCTTTAAAAGGTCCGTTTGTCCAACGAATTTATATAAGCCCGTAATTCTGGACCCCCCCTTTAATGTCAGCTAATCTTACACACAAGTTATGCGAACTCGGGTTTTAAAGGCCACCAAGAACTATGTTTTCTTTACTTTAAAAAACAAAAAGGTGTAGCTGTGCTTTGTTTTTAAAACTGGGAACTGCTCAACATTGAAACTAGAGAGTTATAGAAAAGGGGAGGTAACGATGAATGGGTTAGGTTACATTTAAATCGATTATTTACTTCCGGGTTTCTTCTCTGTCTTAATAAATAATTTGTTTACTTTTAATATCTGCCAAGTATTAATTATGCAAATAAGAGGTAATTAAAAGTCGGAGCGCTTCGGGTATTTCCGTAATACCGGTGTCCAGAACAGTGTAAGCGAGCGCGGTCGGCTGATTAGCTGACAGGTAGACCGGGGTCGTACGGCCAGGTGAGGAGGAGTCATGGCCAAAAGCGTGGAGTCGATCGAGGGTTAGAAAGGGGTGGCGGGGCAGCCAGCCGCCTCGACTCTTACGTTACCAATAAACACAGGTCTCCGCTGTGGTGCTCGCTCTAATCCAATAATCGGCGGATTAAGTATCGGATTAGGAGGGTTTCATCCACCTACGCGAAATGTAGGCACGCACTTATTATATGTATATTTACCTTCTCTCGGGCAGAATCTCAACACGGAAGCCAGAAATCGACTGTTCCTATTTGTTAGGGGAGCAGTGGTTACCTCCCTTTGAACCCTGTTTTTTTGGTGGAACTGAATTCCTCTGACGTTTTTAACTTTACGCTTGAAGCCAAATTCGCTCGAGCGAGACGAGCAGATGGTTTAAATAATAGTAATAATAATTAAAAATGGTACTGCATTCGTTTCAGAATAGTTAAAACCGTGAGTCTAGCACCATCCTGGCCACCATGATGTATTATTATTATTATTATTATTGCAAACCTCCCACTAGCTTACATCAATTAATTACATCTCCTCCTCATCTTTACCGGAGCCGGGGGTTCATTGTCGGTGATCTTCCTGCTCCTTCCAGATAGATGCGGGATCTCGTAAGGAGACCAGTCGGAGAAACAGCAGCTCCGAGCATCAGTACGACAACAAAGCCTTAGATGTCTCGATGGAGAACCTTCCACGCCTGACTTATCGTCACCGAAACCACGACAAGTACCAGACGGTTGCTGCTGCTGGGGCCGCCGAGATGAGGCGAGATGTTCGCCGCCGGCGGCTGTCGCAAGGGGACCTGCCACACTCTTTTGAAGGGGTGAGTTCTGTCGCAGCCTCAGGTGGGGTCTGTCTGACCGACCGCAGCATCTCCTGACTCTGTCGACAGCTGCTTTTATACCTTACAGTGTTTTCTTCTTCTTTAGCAGAAACATCATCTTCTCGGCAACGAGTTTGCGACGGAAAGCTTTCTGCTTGGAAGAGCCGAAATCGCCTGCTCTCCAGAAAAGACTGATGCTGATGAGGAGGAGGAGGAGGAGGAGTCGTACGTGCGGATGACAGAAGTGGCGCCGTCAAACAGCAGCATTTTCGGAGGAGGTAAACGTAACGAGCTGTTAGGAAATGTCTACTCTGAGAATGGCCCCGCAGGGACCTTAAACGTACGGAACTTTAATGAAAAACTTGTTGCGGATGCAACTTTAAAAGCAAACACATCTTATTCATGTCCTCTTTTCTTCCGTTAATGGTTCGGAGCCAGGAAGCCATCGTGACTTATACTACGGGCACTGATTTCCTCCCATGTCTAATACTAGTGCAGACTTTCCTTCCAGGGCAGGTGCCCCCTCTTTCTATCAGGACTGGGCCACTGTGGAAGTCTTGATCTGTATCTTCTCTAATTTTGCATTGAAAAGGAGGTTTCCCTGTCACTCTGGTGGTTTGTTTGCTGCTGGGAGATAATGAAACTTCATTTTTTCTGGTTCTATATGGGTAGTTTGGTTAATTATTCCTAACATCCTGTTAGCTTCTAGGGGCTGAACTGCATAATGTCCTGATCTGTGCTTTGCATTAAAAAGAAAAGGAAGCTTTTATGATCTAATGGCAGTGGTAGCACTTCCCTGGTTATTGCATCAATTGTTGACTGAAGTTATTAATGTTTCTCATTTTTATCCCCAAGATGATGAGAAGTGGAAAATGTCATTGGAGTTATTTTCTTCTAAGAAACAAGGAAATGGACTGAGGGATATGCCCAAAAGGATGAAGCAAGTAGATACTTTTTGTATACTAATTATGTACTTTGTTTGTTTGTTTTTTTTGTGTGTGTGAATAGTAAGATTTCATAAAATGCATCATCCACTATTTGTTTGTTCAGGATGTTAATGGTTAATGCCTAAATCTAACTCAGCTTTAAAATATTTGTTATTTCCCTCAGTAAATTCCATGTGTTTTTTTTTTTTTAAATTTTAGTTTAAAAGGGTTAATGGTCATCATGCTTGCCCATAATACCAAGAATTGTTATTGATTTTAAACCTTTGTAAATAATGAACCGTATTTTTGAATTTTGAAAATACCTAGACAACCATTCCACTGATATTTTGTCTCCAGCAGGTCCAGTGAGAAAATGAACCACTCAGAATCTGGTTACTTTCATTGTTACTAATTACACAGTTAAAAGAAACAATAACAACGCAAACTGCTGAAAGTAAACCATGGAAAAGAATTAGACCTAGAATTTAGTGTAATGGACTTTCAGCTTTTTCCCCCGCTTACGTCTTCAAAGAATACGAGACTGAGGATGTTCAACCGTTTTTCTATTTGTAGTTGTGCGCGCATGAAGATAGAGATTCTGCATCCAATGAGAATAAGGCCATTTAAAAATCCCTAATGAAACTGTTATGATTGTGTTAAACAAATGGTTGGAGAAGAGAGAACTTTGAGATGTGAAGTATATTGCTGCTTCCAGATAGTAGACATTTCTTAATATATTGATGGAATAATTATGTATCAGATTGAGTTTTTTGGATAATCCATCTTATTACATTAGTTTAATGAAACGACTTGCACAGCCGCCCCTGTTATGAAAAATTACCAAGCGAGCTGATGATGATGATAAATGGACTGATTTGAGATCGTTTGGTCAAAGAGAAATTTTGTCATTATACATGAGCTTTTCTGGATGATAACTAAAATCAATGATAGATGTGCTCCAGTGGTTTGAAAAACGCCATTCATTTTCTTTTTAGATCTTATTATAAAGCACAAAATGAGCTAATCTCAACATATGAAGAAATGTACTTTGTGGTTGAAGATGACAAGGGCAGAACTGTCATGATGCGGAATAAAGCAAATAGAATGGCAAAAGCTACACTTATTTTAAATGTGGTAAGATTTTCTCCTGGATATTAATTTGGATTACGTTTGTAAGATCAGCGGCATATTGTTCAGCTAGAAGAGTTCTTTCGAAGATGTTAAGATAAGTGTTTTTTATACAATGTCATGGGTACTCAAACAAATCAACGTCGGATAAAGATGACTATTCATCTAAATAAGGATTTTGATCGTAAACCAGCAGAGATTCCATAATTATCTCTGCCAGGGATGAAGATGAGTATTTTATACTTCTAAAAATGGAGACTTGTGGGGATTTCCATGCCGAGGCCGGAAGTGTTGGGCCCCTACCAAGGTTGAAAGGTTACCACCCTAAGTTACACCACATTTACATTCATAATGTAGACAAAACCTAACTGCAAATGTACATTGTAGCAAACTGTCCTGTTGGTTTTTGTGTTGTCAGTACTTATAAGTAGATGCCCTGTTGGTAAGAAAGAGTACATGAAAACATAGCAGTAACAGTTTGTGGGTTCACAATGTACAAATGCCTACTGCATACTTTTAAAGAGAACTGCAAATTAACATCAATGCATTCAAAAACAAATATCAAGGCTAAACCCCGATGATGGTAACAGGTTAAGATTTTGAGACACGGGTTCAGTTACTGTTAAGGTGATGGGAAATGACCAAACTCTCTACTTTCTTTAGAATGATACATCGGTAAGTTTCTGTTCTTCCTGTATCGTCAGAAAATCAGTTATTGATATCAAAAGTGGTTTTTGTGATTTTATACGAAACAACTTTTATATTGCTTATCTCTAGTGTGTGTTGTTGAGGATGCCATTTTATTGAGAGAGAAATAGTAGGTTCTCCACAGTTATCGCTTTTTACAAATGTTTTAGGAAGGCAGACTAATAAAGCCTTGGATATCGTATTTAGAAATGATATAAATAAACATTATTTATATCTGGGCTTTCTCTTTTAGTTGCTGCTCATTGCCAAGACATTTGCTGTAGCACTTTCTGGCTCTATATCTATTATATCCAGTCTTGTTGATAGTGTTGTTGATCTACTGTCTGGTGCCATCATCTGGTGGACAACGAGAGCTGTCAAAAAACGTGACCCTTACACGTACCCACAGGGTATGTCTTTGTCTATTTCATACTCAATTAATCGCTGTTACAAGTTTGTTTGACCAGCATGTGATGGTGTGTGGCTTTACAATGAAAGACAAAGGACAATGGAGAGTAAATGAAGCATGAGAGAGAATAAGGAAGTAATAAAATTAGCCAGTTTATAAAGTATCTTTTGCAATGGGGGTCACTAAGACTTTTGGGTGGCAATGTCCATTATTGGCAGAAAATTTTGACTGGCAAGTCGCTCTGGAAACACTGCCCAATTCCGCAGCATTGAAAAAATGGTGAGGAGGCAAAGAGATGAAACTGATACAGTTTCACCGCTTCCAGATAATCTTGGAACTCTTGTTATACCGGAAAACTACAAAACCTATGAACTGCAGCATGGTGTATTTGAAAACTTTCTGATCGTTGACAGTGGTCCCAGTCCACAAAGGATGCTAGTTCTTGGCAGCTAACAGTCTACTCGTATCAAAGGAATCGAAAACCTGTTTTGTTGACGGAACATTTTGACACGTGCTGCTGCTATTTTCGCAGCTGAATGTCAAACTTGCAGAAAGATTTTGTGGAGTTCATCCAGTATTTTATGCTTTACTACCTGACAAGCAAAGGATTAAGCAAGCTGAACCTGAAGTTTCCGCAGAATCTGTTTTGGGATTTTGAAATTGCAGCTTTCACTGCAGTAAATACCTTTCCTAATGTGCATCTCAACAGATGCTTTTTTTTTTTTCATCTTAATCAAAATATGAAAAAACAATTATGTGAATTGCAGCTGTCCCGCAGATGGAACAACAATGCTGATTTTGCAATGAGTGCAAAAATGATCTATCACAGACTTGGATGAGGCCATAGACAGATTGGTGGAAGAACTGCAACCATTACTCGCTCAGTTTGAAGATTATGTAGGCCATCCAGCTCGTTGAGGAAATAGAAGATGTCTGGCAACATTTCTCCCAGAAATCTGGTCATTGTACAACAGGGTCCTCAACAAAGACAGGACCAACAACCACACATCGGAGGATACAGCCAGAATTGGGAATGATACATCCAACAGTATAGAAAATTATAGATGGCCTCTGTAAAGCGCATCATGGGTGTAATACATTTTACAAACACTTACTGGCAGGTGATAACCCACCACAAAAATTGAAATAATACTGTGATGCAGATGAGCAGATATTTAAAATTACTACAGATTATAACAGCAGAAACACATCCATTAGGATTAGCAAAAAAATTAGAGTTTGGAGTAACATTTGTGACTTAAATTTGTTTAAAATTAATGTTGAAATAAAATAAATTCTGCCACTTTGAAATTCATTTAAATTCAAATATATTTCCACTACTTTTTAAGTGATTCCAGAAGTGTCGCTAGGCCCTGGCCACTACGTGTATTGTGTGTAGTGACCCTTGCAGCGAATAGACCTGGAATGGCGATGCTGGCTAGCAGCACTCAGCAGGTAGAGTTGTAGCCAATGATGGTCGTTTAAGATGTTAGCAGCCCAAAGAATTGAACAAGTACAGAGCAGCATGTATCATGTATTACTGAAAGATGTATTCATCTTGTAGAACCGCCAATGCACAGTTGTTACAGCATCCATCTCAAATTCTTTTATTGCAACTTTTTGATGCTTTATACTCGAAGCTTCATTTTAAGGAAAACTATATTTTATGAAGATTTTAAAAATGCAAAATTGTAATGAACTGCATAAGTGCAATTGCTTTACCGTATCAAAGCTGTACTTCAGCCAGCTGTATCGTTAGTTGTCACTCCATACCCGTCGTGCTGACATAAATAAGAGGGCTTTTTGTATTTTTTCTGATAATCCTATACTTAGTGATAAGTTTGAAAGAAGCATAAATTAAAAAGAAACACAATTTCTTTACAGAATTATTCCTGAAACGCACCCTGCCAAGTTCATGCACATACACAGTGAAAAGCCCTCATTATAGCAGAACTTTATTTAATTAGATTAAAAATAAAAACAAAACAGACTGATGTTTTATAGCATCGCAAATTATGGTTTATATTTGTCTCCGCAGGTCGTACAAAACTGGAACCGATAGCCATCATAATTCTGTCTGTGGTTATGTCCCTTGCAGCCTTCCAACTAATTCGGGAGTCGGTCATGAGGATTGTGGTCTTCACCAGCAACTCGGCGACTAGACCAACGATGGGCTTGAGTCCCATCATCATTGCTTGCAGCACAGTTGGTAATCACCATAAAGTTTACTGTATGGCACAATGTAGATGACTACAGTAACAGTATTTCTGACTTAGCCCCTAAACTATTCAAGTATCACAGTCGCTACGATTCTTAAAACAGTGATGCTTACCCTGTATGCCGCCTACACCTTAGAAGCAAATACGCTCAGGGGAGACAACTTGTGATGAATTTGGGATCATTCTTTTTCGGCTGACATGATTTAGATTTCTCTTTGTTTTAACCGCTGTAAAAAGTTCATTTCTGTTATGAGATTTTTACTTGTAAAATCTTGATTATGGTTATTTATGAGAATGTTCAATACTGCAATAAGGAAGGTAATCGTGTTTTCCTAACTGTGAACAAATTTTATAACAATATTCGTTTTCATTCTTTAATGTCAACAAAATCTGGAATCTGTTAAACACAGATCCACGGGTAATAAAAACTAAGCATCATAAGACATTTGGCGTAATTTACTCTACCTAAACATGCAAACAAACGAGTCTGATATTTCTAAAAATAAAATACTTCAATCATAGCTGTGTGTGGCTCAAGGGAAGGTGGCATAGAGCTCTGAATCTCTCAACTCAAATAAATTAACTGTAGAATATTAAGATTAGCTGATACCAGTTTGATAGGGTTTAAAAATTGTAGAATTTATAAAATGTTTGATTTTATTCACTTTTATTTTTCTAGTTTTAAAATTAATCTTTTTTCTCATCTGTCGGAGGATTCAGAGTTCTACTATACAGGCGCTGGCAATGGACCACAGGAATGATGTTCTCTCCAACACTGCAGCAGTTTTGTGCGGATTTATAGGTACAGAAATTTGCCAGTAGCCAGGATATTGTCATGGTTTCTTTAATGGATTTCCTCATTTGAGAATCCCTATTAAAAATTCTACATCTTACTGCCCACTGTTTAGATAATCATAATTACCAACTTACTAGATATTAAGAAAAAGCATGCAAAGCATTAGCAATAAGGTGATTAAGTTATTAGATTGAATTTTAAACATTTTCTGGCATCATTTTAACAAGTTGTATTTTTCTCTTCAAAATAAGCATTTACAAGGAATAAAGTAATGATAGCCTTATATGACCAAATGTCTCTATGTACAAATGCATTGTCTAAAATGCTAATCTGTTAAATGCAGACATAATCAACAATTGCATTTGCTACTATAACACGTAAAAAGTTCTTATGTACCTTCAATTAAAGATCTTGGTGTTTTTGACATTTTTTTTAGGTTCAAAGCAGATGTTCAGCTATACCCATGTTGATCAGCTGAAGTATATGGATCCATGTGGTGCCATCTTAATAAGCATCTACATAGCAGGGAACTGGTGGAAGACTGGCTATGGTAATAATAATCTTTCTAGCGCTCTCTCTCCTGTGCAGAGAACTGAAAAACTCTTCCATAATGAAAGTGAAGAGCAGAATAACTTAATACATGTTCATATTAAATCTCATCAGGTTTAAGCTGTCTTCGTTAATTTGCTTATCAACTGTACAGAATTATGAGGATTTAGTTTAAAAAAGGAAATATGAACTTTCAATCCAGAAAAACTACTTAAATCAATTGTATTTCTTTCCTTTTCAGTCATAATCTTTATGGTGATTTAAATGGTTTACTTGGTATTTACATCATGATGGGGCAAATGTTCTACAGTCTGTCTGAGAAAAAAATAAGTTTTGAATTAATATTTCACATATTTAATGAAACAAATAATTGACAAGCCACTGTGGTTTTGTATTTTTAACTCAACAGAACAAATCAAAATGCTAACTGGATATACTGCAAAACCGGAATTTCTGAGCAAACTGACATGGATTTGTTTGAACCACAACAAGAGTGTAAAGCACATTGACACTGTTCGTGCATTTTATTTTGGCAACAACTTCCTTGTTGAAGTCGACATAGTTCTACCAGAAGAGATGAACTTAAAAAGGGCTCATGATATAGGGGAATCCTTGCAGCAGAAACTGGAGCAACTTCCTGAAGTAGAACGAGCCTTTGTTCACTTGGATTATGAGTTTACACACAACCCTGTCACAGAGCACAAGACTGTTTGAGTTACTTATTCTCCAATCACTTCGAAAGAGATCTGTAACCTTGAGAAAAAAGAATTTACTAGATTTTATTTCGTACCATATCCAGAAGTATAAGTTGTCTCCCTCAGGCCAAACTTACTACCTGATAGCATACACAACCTTGCTGTGTGACTTTTCCAGTGTGTTTTGAATTGGAGATTATCTATGAAAACCATATTTAATCAGTTTCTTTTTCAATTACAAATAATCCATACATACTTTTAACTAAACTTCATGTTCAACCTGAGAACTGAGTAGATGTATGAACAGCTTCAGCAAATAGTGGACTGACCCTTGCCATTATTTCAAATTTAATCTCATTAGTTCCGCCAAAGGGGGCAGGTTTTAAACAATTCATAATAGTGTAGCGTTTAGAGGAAACTAATGCCAGTCTGCTTACGTAACTAAACCAAACAAGCAATGCAGATGTTTGAAAGAAAAATTAATAAAGAATATAAACTTTATTAATACGTTTAAAAGCAATTCATACAAATCTAAATGTTTTTTGTGTTTTTACTATATATATATATAGTAATTTTTCTTTGAAGGTACCTTTAGGTTTAATTAGTTCTATTGAAAAACAGCAAAATTCTTCAAGTATTTAAGAACAAAAGTAATAAATTGAAACTGAACTGTCATTTTTCGTTGTTTTTCCTTTAATAGCTTACAGTCCTCTGACTGGTTCATTTACCCTTCTGCTGCAGCAAGTATTAGTGCCATTACAAAACAAAGGCTGGTAATAACACTCACCAATTCTCTTTAGGTTCCAAGAAGGGTCTTCCCTTAAGTACACAGAGAAAAACAGTATTACACTGACTGTTTAAGCTGGTGAGTGAGCAGTTGTTTATGTATGGAGGAGCTCGAATCACTGGATAATTTATCATTTTTCTCCTAGTACTACAAGCCTTTTTTCCTTACATAATGTAAAAGTTACTAAAAATGCACATTAAAAATTAGATTGATTTTGCATTGTATGAAAGGCCCTCTACACCCTGGTTTCCCCTATAGGAATGAACGCACAAAAAGCTCGTTTCTTCAGATCAGTTTTTCTATAATACATTATGCTAAAAAACCCAAAAAAACCACACACACAGAGGAAACTCTTTACATGGAAATTCTTTTACTTGACAGTTCATGAAATATGTAATTCAGTACAATGTCAACTACTCCAAGAAATGGAGTAACATTGGTCCTTTGTGTAAGAACTAAGGAAAAGTTTGCCACCAACTTCCTAGTGTCTCTTTATACATCATGATCTTATTGCTTACAAATAAACATTCAATTCAGAGAGCGTGGGAACATGACAGGAGATAATCAGATTTCAAGAAACCTGGGAGATACTGGTAACTGGCCACTTCTTTTGTGCATCCTTCTTTCCCAACAAACGATAGTAGTAGCTCTCATGCAGAAGAGAAAAGTAATTTGAAAGACTTGTAGTTCCTGACCCGCCCACCTCTATTCACGTGCGCCTTCCCCTGGCAGACACAAACACGCTCACAGCCGCACAGCGCAGTAGTGTATCAGGGAAGTGGCTGACCGACTACCGCAGCACACTGACACGGTAGCAGAAGCCAACAAGGGCTGTTGATTCTATTTGTTTTCTCTATAGCTGTCTGTCTACACTGATGATGGTGGTGATGATGATGAATGTACATGGACCTATTTACAACATTTTGTACAACAATCATGAGGTCCTAGACCTTGAGCACATATGATACTTAGCATACATTATATATTATCACATTATGGATTCAATTTAAATCCAACCCCTATTTTTTTAAGCATAAGTTTATGGAAAGCATGCTCGAACTGTTTCCCTTCCAACTCCTCCCCCATATTTCCTGAGTACCCACAAAGGTTAAGGAGTGTAACGTGACTTCATTCAAGAGATTATTAAGTGGTCATCGTTTACCTTTAACAGATGCTGACCATGACAGATAAAATACAGACGTTATCAATTTTTATGTTCTTGGCACTAATATTCTGTATTTATATATGTACACATGCATATTTAATAAAATCTAATTTACATAGGGATAATTAATGTCTATAAGATCAAGTATGAATCTGATATGAAACAAATAAAATCAACATCAAATGAATGGTAAAAGATGAATACAAACTGAAATCACGTTACTGGATGTTAATGATATTTTTGGTTGCTAGTTTAATGAATGAGATCATTCAGTTCAGAGTTTATAATTGCACATTATTCTACAACATAGATTTAAGACTTGGTTTTACTTACAAGTATGTACACAAATAAAAACAGATTTTAGCTGCCTTCTAAGAGCAAAATTTCCTGTTAGCATTTTCCTTTGATGTGGAGTCCAATTCCTCAGATGATGTTCATCAACAAGAAATAAGCTCCATGATAATCATTCCTTTCCAGCAGTATAGGCCAACAGAAAATTCAAGTCATGGATGCCACCAAACAGTTAAATGGCACACAGAACGTAGGTTGGTTTTGGCTAATATTTACAACAGGATCCAGAGAGAGAAACAAATATTGTCAGGGGACAACAATATCCATTCTTCTCCTTTGACCAGTTTAACTTGCAAACTGTGATGCTCAATTTACTTGTCCAATTAACAAATGTTTATCACAATTAGCATTATCAGACTGTAGCAATAACTATCAACAAGTGTGCCAGATCATTTAACTGCTGCATTAGTTCATAGCCAACGCGACTAAGTGTAGTCCGAGAAAAATCACATGGTGGAAATATGTGTACAACGAAGGCAGGCTGAAAAAAAAGAGAATTTTTTAAAATCTTTTATTATTGCCTCTACATCACCTGTTTGGGTGAATGGATTAGCTATCCTTAGAAGGAAAAAAAAAACCTACCTAGATTTTCTTAATGTTTTAATCCAAATATTGACCGACCCCCTGGGTTAAATAAAAGCAATATATCCAAAGAGATAAGCACTGCACCCACTTACAATTTAAATTTCTGTTTCGTTTACAGTTAATAATTACGGATCATGTCAGACAAAGAGAAAAAACTACCAACAGTATAGGAAATTTTCCAATGTTTCAGATTCTCGAGTGAAAATCAATAACTTCACAACCTATTTTCTTAGCTAAAGTCAAGTACAAAATAATCACTAAAAAATAAGTTAGATAGTTTCACTTAGTTATCTTTTCATCCTACATCTCACAGTAACAGAAATCCCGAGCATTCCATTTGAAAGAAGAAAAAAAGGGGAGGTAATTCTTAGAGAAATGTTACCTGTTGAGAGCCAGGATTTGCCACGTTAACAATTCCTGCAGCCTGTTTTTGCTGTAAGTACTGTATAAATCCGGTAGACAATGCCTTGTTCTGGTGTATAATGTCAAGATGATCTCTACCACATGGCAGAGCTAATAACATGCAGTACTCCTCTTCCATCTGAAAATAATGAATAGCAATACTGAAATTATACAACTGATTCCAAGGTCCTGCACCATCAGGCCGTTCATAGATTACATTTAAAAGGCTTTTGAATTTTCAATCAATCAAGAACAAAAACAATTGTGACTTATTTTTAGTCTTGATTTTCTAAAGTAAAATAGCAAATTATGTCATAATTTCCTCTTGCTCACCTCCAGAATAATGACTGAACATAGCATCTCTCTCAGATTATAAGGTAATACCCATTCAAACTACAAATAAATTCACATTTGTATTGTTTTTTGCTATAAAGTAAACAAATAATTCATATATGGATGATATGTATAAATAATATTCTTTAATAAGAATACTAACTATATTTATCTGATATTATTGCAATTCCAAAAGGGAATATTTGTTTGTTTCTTTTCTTTGATTGTCTGCTAGGGGTCAAATTGACAAAAAAAACTTAGTGAAACTATCTACAGGCCGGGCCGGCCACTTCTGCTGAGGGACCAGTCAAGCAGAGGTTGAGGGCGCGAGCTCAATTCCTGACCAGGACCAACCTGTCACTCAGATTTCCTCCCATATCTAGGCCAGTGAATAACTGCAGCACTGCTTCTTCACCTCACTGGAGTAGTCTCCCTCAAAAGACTGGTCAACAAAAAAAAAATTTAACAGCAAAACATACCTGCATTCGCTTTGACACTCCTTCCACTTGAATTGGCTCAAGACGCATGCGCTGGGCAATGCGTAAGGGCTGTACAGTTCCATCTGGTGCAACCTGAGGCAAAGATGGTGTAATAAGTTTCCGGTTACCACACACATAGTGCATTTGAACAACACAGCTGTCATTCTTTAAAGCCAGAAGACCCTGCCACACAACATGGAATTTCTGAAAGACAAATAAACAAAAGAAAGATGAGACAAAGAAAGGTCCAACATCATCTAGACAAAGAACAGTCTAACATCATCTCTGGCTACAGAGATCATGTAAGAAACACCTTCTGTCCAATAGAAATAAGATTCTTTGTATGGTCTGGTCAAAGGATGCTAGCAAGACTCTTGGAGGTTGCAGCGATTGGGCTTGAAGACCTTCAATCCCAATGTTTTCAGTCAAACCCGTAGGCAGAACTATCATTATACAGACTCAGATTATATATATAATTTGTCATGATGGAAAGACAAATTGGCATTTGTTGGTGGAGATCTCAATTCTGCTGAATACATTGGTATCTTAAAGGCACATCTATCACTGTGCCAACAAGGTGTTCAAATGGTGATGCATGCTACACCCTTCATACAACCACTGAAGTGAGTGTAGGAGCATCTGGTCCGTCAGCTGAAAGCAAGTAGTCTGTCCACTGGATGCAAAAGATGATATAGCACCAAGTACCAACATAAAGAATGCCAGTCTCTTGCTTGTTTTTATTTGCTGCTTTCTGTAGCAAACCAACATTGTAACAACAACAAGTGGCCAATTATTGTGGCAAAGCACTCAATAAAAGATTAGTCTTCATACAAGCAGGTATATATATATCTAATGTTACAGAGTTAAAGTAGGGTTATAAAAAGGTTGCACTTAGAACTAACTACATTTTTGACACAGCCCAACAATGCACTTATTGAAATCAAAGTCACACATATTTTGTCATCTTCAGTAAGCATCTAATGTGACAGAAGGGCACGATTTCAGAAAATACATAGTGCTAGAATTATTGAGATAGAGATTGTAAGGTCTTTTCAGTTGGAGAATAAAACAAAAATGATAGTTTTCCAACTAAATAATACACTCTTGCAACATTAATTTTAAAAAACACCATTATTAATATCAGTTCAATGTATCGATTCACACCAATAGATTAAAAACCTGGACTGCCTTCTGATTCGTATTGAATATAACAAACAAAAAAAAGCCTTAGAATTTCTTCAAACATAAAGCAAAACTCTAAGGAAAAGTACAGCGCATCTTTTTCTACTCTATTACACGTTAACCGATGTAATTACCTGAAGTAGAGACAGGAGCCCGCTGCTGGATGTTGGGGCATCAAAGGGTATTCTTCCTTGTGCTAGACTCTGTGACGATGTTGCCAGTTTTGTATGAAGAATCTGCACAGTGGGATTTTCTGTCTGTGGCAACGACTGTACAATGCCTGGCGATGCTATGGGCTGAGCAGGGGTTTTCACCACTGCATTTTGTGTGACTGGCTGACTAGGGTTTGAAGGTGGCCGCTTGT
This sequence comes from Nautilus pompilius, assembly GCA_018389105.1. NCBI lineage: Eukaryota > Metazoa > Mollusca > Cephalopoda > Nautilida > Nautilidae > Nautilus > Nautilus pompilius. The sequence goes on along the minus strand of JACATO010000352.1, from coordinate 350,701 downwards.
CTGGTCGTGAGGGTGATCTTGAATCAAGCTGCTGGACCCTGTCCAGTGGTATGGCTTGGTGCTGGCCAATGTACTGCTGCTGGTAGTGAGGGTGATGTGCCTGGGGCTGAACAATGGCACCCTCTGGAGTTGCCAGATAAGAATGTTGCTGTCCACCAGGTGCATATACTACATGATGTTCAACAGGTAAACGGCTCATTTGAATACCTATATGACCTTGTGAAAAGGGCATAGCTCGACCTACTAAATTGTCTGAACCATAAAACGGTGTTGGCTGTTGAACATCATGCACTGATCGGGAATCCGGAGGAGAAAAGGCACTCGGTGTAGTTGTCAGCCTTTCACCTTGTGCATTCAACCCTCTCCTTTCGTACACTCCTCCGTGAGGAAGTTGAGCAAGACGCGCTTCTACTGGTAGTGAGACTTTGTTTTCAGTACCAGACTGCGAAGAGCGGTGATCAGACTTTGCGTAGGTTAAGCGATGAGATGTATTAGTTACTGGTGTCCTCATCTCAATAGCTTGTGATTGTACTGAAGACTTATGACTTGAAATCTGATGGTGTTGTGTTTGCTGAACTGAAGTTTGATGAGCGTGAATTTGTTGTTGGGCTTGTGTTGTTTGATGCACCTGCTGAGCCTGATGGGCTTGCTGGACCTGGTGGGCTTGCTGCACCTGCTGAACCTGATGGGCTTGCTGAGCCTGATGGGCTTGCTGAGCCTGATGGGCTTGCTGCACCTGCTGAGCCTGATGGGCCTGCTGAGCCTGATGGGCTTGCTGGACTTGCTGAGCCTGATGGGCTTGCTGCACCTGCTGAGCCTGATGGTGAGCCTGATGGGTCTGCTGTATGTGTGCTTGATAAGCCACTGCTTGACTAGATGAATACAATGATGTTGAAGGGCCAGGTGAAATAGCTACTGGTGCATAATTTGGCCGCATCAGTTGCTGGACTTGTTGTGGTGGTGGAGAGAGTGCAGAAAATTTACGAGGTACACATATGTCGTTTACTCGTGGTTGAGCTGACTGTATCACAGCCTGTAGCCCTACACCACCTTTTAGGTGGTGACCAGCTGATCCTGTAGATAAAAGAAAATAGAACATTTTCAAATACCTAATACATAATAATCTCAATAGAATTTTAAACAAAGAGCAAGATCAGCCAAATGTAAAACTGAAACTAAAACAATAAAAAACAATCCAATGCAAGCAGACACCTATCAGTCGGTCAGTTGTTGCTGTCTGTATCCACCAATGAAATTCAGTGTAAACTGTCATGAATTAAAACAGAAAACACATGCACAGGTAAAACTAACCCAATAACAGACAATCACATAATGTACAATATTAAAGGGCACACTGGCAATACATAAAATGTGGTAAAACCTGGCGAAATAGTTTTTTGACAAAATGCCAATATGCATCAGCGCAAGAACCAGACCCCAAACAGTTTGTAATAGACACAAGACTGCCAGCAAACCTCCACACTGAAGTCAGTCTCTCTCTCTCTCTCTCTCTCTCGTGCTGGGCATCAGCCAGCTGCTGCTCTTACTGTACATCCAGGTTTTCAGAAATTCCACCAAATTCAAATTTACACAGTTTCAATTTAAAGTGCTCACTCAGTACCAAAAAAAGACACAATGCTTATTACTGTAGGACAGGTTACTCTAGGTTCAGCTGCTTATTTTCTGGCAGGCAAATATGTAAAAATCACAAAATACTCTCATTACATGGTAATCATCTGTATTACATCTTCTCTAAACAGCGTTGCATTAGACACGCAGCTATATCATTTTTAAAAAAAATACTGACATCAACTGAGATGTTTTATAACGCTGAAGGGCAGCCGTTCTGTTGTGGTGGGGCTGAATGAAGAAATGATGATAATTTTCAGAAATGGCACAAGATTAAACTACGCGCTGTTGGCTACAATACGATCTGGTAAGTTCTGCGAACATGATATTACAGCGAGTAGATGAAATAATGTTACCAGCATCCATTTAAAAATACCTTTTACAATGTATTACTAGTAATTATTCCTACTTTCCATTATAAGTTTGTGTAAAATAAAAGAAAGAAAAAATGAGAAGCTAAATTCGAATTTTAAAAAGAAATGTTTTCGAGTATCTATGTTCAGTATTGGAAATAATTGTGAAAGCTAATAACTGGATTGTAAAATGCAAAAAAAAAACATGATTGATTTGCATCTCATTTGCGAAAATGAAATGCTTCGTAGCATAGTCAGTCACATGCTGATAGTTGTCACGCAAGCAATCAAAAAGTGCTACACCTAAAAAAAATAGGCAGTGGTATCATTGTGATGTGGAGAATTAGATATAAATGCTATGAAATCCCAGGATGTAGATATCACACTACAAGAATCTGTAAATCAAAATCTTAGCTAGTGATGGCTACTCCATGCGACAGCCTACACCATTTCAGAAGAAGCTGTATGCAAGATTCTGAAGAGGATACGCAAAAGTGGACCTGATGACAATAGATGCAGGTCAAGAAAGAAAGCCCAAACTCTCAAAAAGTGATGCCAAGTACTTTGGTGTATGTTCTCTACATGATGGAAAACAAGCCAGCAGAGATCTTGTGAATGAGCTAGTTCCGAGTACAGGTTTCTTCAACAGTAAGGTACACATTAATGCAGATTGGTCTCAATGGAAGCAAAGCTGTCTGCGAGGCTGAAACAGTTAGTAGAAGGTAAGTCCAAGTATGAACTGTTTGGCAATAGTCAATGGCAGCCAGGCAGTGTACAACAGTTAGGGGATGATGGATCAATACAAGCATGAGACTGCATATCAGCCAAGAGTGTTGAAGATTTGGACAAAATTGGTTTACTGACAAATGACAGGCAAGTGCTCCATAATGCCATTCCCTCAGAAGACAAACATTGGGTGGGAATTCACCTTCCAATATGACAATGACCTCAAACATATAGCCACTATGGTGTAAATCTATATGGAACATAAAGGGGCTGATAAAAACTCGCAAAGATGCTTTGGCCTGCACAAATTCCTGATACAAACAGCATGGAGGCTGTATGAAGTTGTCTGGCTACCAAGAAAGTCAAACAGCAACCAAACGCCTTGGATGAATTGTGGAAAGTGCTACAGGATATTTGGAACAATATTCCACAATCATACATTGATAGCCTGTATGGGAGCATGAAAACAAGGGGTCATACTCTATATAAAGCAAAGGGCTCACATAAAAAACAACAGTGCCCTGTACATTGTATTAATTTTCTGAAATAATTCAATTTGAATGCGTTATATACATGTCTCAGTTTCATTTACTCATTAATTATGTATATCCAGTGTTTCTCCATAATTATTTCCTACTGTGTATATTTGTTTCCAGTCATTACCAATTAATCTAAAACAATTTGCTAAATATGATAACATCAGAATAAAAACTACAGTAGGCTGCTTCACCTATGAAATCCGCTCCGGTGGTTTGTTTGTTATGCTCTGGAGTAGAGATTTTCGATCGTAATCTTTCAGCAATTTCCCCACCAAAGTCTTTTCTTTCCTGATTTGCCAATCCAGTATCACTTTGCTGGGAAGTGCTGGTTCTCAGTGAATTGTGAATTCTTTCTATTGTCTGGAGGAGAAAAAGTTACAAAATCTGGCGTTAGGAATAAAAAATAAGAACATTCCAGGGAAATGTGACCGTAAGGAGAGAATCTTTCTAGCAAGCTACAAAGGCATTTGCAATACAAAAAAGGAAACCAGGGATTTGTTTTAACACTGATTTTGTTTTCTATCTTTCAATGTCTTCCGGATCATCTCTTTAGTTTCAGTGTACGTACATTTATTACTAAGTGACTTGTCGACAGAGCCTATCATAAAACTAAATGACGTTTTTACCTGTCCTGTAGGAGTTGCTTCTTTAGATGTCACTGTCTGTGGTTGAATCTGAACCACACCCAGCTGAGCAGAGGGTAAAGTATGCACAACTGTTGGTGATCTTTTTGCCTCAGGCTGCGAATAAGATGGGGAAGTTGACGTGAGGGGATGACTACCAACATAGGCAATACTGGGCACAGCATGACTCGAGGCAGCAGTGCACACATTATAATCTCGCCCTCCTCCAGCCTGACTTACAATAACAAGTGGATCAATTTTGGCTATAGAGCTGGTGGGCATTCCCTGGTATGAAACTGGCACAGATGTTGACTGCACAAGTGGAGATGCTGACTGCTCCGGTCTCTCCAAATACTGGTGATGTCTTGCCAATACTGTATTTATTGGCTGTTGCTGCTGCTGCTGCTGCTGTGGTGAGATGTGGTCCTGCCCAGTGTGTGAAGTCATGTGGATCACTGTTCCATGCGGTGATTGGGATTTTGGAAGACTGTCACTAACTGTTGTCAAAACTCTAGCTGCTGATACAGGCATTGCTAAAGATATGGGCTGATGCGTAACTGGATACTTCATGGCATCTGACAGTACATGGTGAGAGGTTGGATGCTTCGCTGTATCAGATGTAGTCTGATAATGTCTAGCACCATCAGACAATGCCTGCTGCATAACAGAATATTTTACAGGATCAGAAAGGTTTTGACTTCCAGCTAATTGTTTAACCGATTCAGACATTGTAGTGGCAACCTGCTTCATACTTTCAGCCGCTGATGCAATCAAATGTTTTCCAGTATCTGAGTGTGTTTTTCCAGAAATTACCAAGTGTTTTACATTATCAGTTATTTTATAGTCGGTGTGTTTCCCATTTTCAGATACAGTTGGATATGAAGTAACCAACTGCATAGTATTATCTGATATTGCGTCATGATGGACAGCTAGATGTTTAGCATTATCGATCAATGGTTGCATATTTAGTGGTTTAACAGTATCAGCTGCCAGAGCCTGCTGAATCAAGGAATGTTTAATTGTCTCAACCAGTGGTTCTGACTGCACTAGTGGAGTAGATTCTTTTACACCATGAGATAAACAACTCTCTTGCTGAGATCCTATAAAATAAAAAAATAGAGTAGATAGGAAAAGTTTTCTTCAAAAGTAACTACATTAATAAAAACAACCTTTGCTCGTTTTTACTTGGTTCAGTCCCCCTGTACATATTTGCTTTCTTAGGTAAAAAATTACTATTTATTCAACATATTTTCAATAGGTAGCCAAAATGCTCAAATGGAAACAGAAATACAATTTTCTATTGACACTAAAAAAAGTTTGAACTCTATCTTTTTAAAACTGAGGTAAGTAATTTTTAAAAGTTGAATGGAGAATATTCATTTGATAATCTATTTGCCAAGTAAACAATTCAAAGTTTTCAGAATGTCTGTTTAAAATGTTTATGATGGCAGCCCAGATTTCAATATTCAGAATTATCCTATCTGAATATTATTCACCATTTCACCTTTTGCATACAGAAGCTGAACATCTCAGTTTATTCATACTGGCCTCCAAACAAGTGTTATACTTACAAAAAGGAATGTGCCATTTTTCCTTGTAAGTTCTTCATCAAATTTCTTTAAAAATTACTAATCTACATCAGAGCATGAATTATTTTAGATAACTTACACTGTGGAAAGCAGCATTAATGGATTCTCTAGAGTAAATATTTAATTTATTACCCATTCAATCCAATAGAAAACTGAACAAATGATATTTTATCAAACATTAAGCAACAAACAAAAATACCAAAAATATTTCCAAAATGGTTAAAATTGTATACACCAAATGATCAATAGAGTCGTCATGTAACAACTTTATCAAAGAAATATGTAAATTATAAATAAAAAGGGAATGTAAATAAAAATTGATTAGAGAGAATCAATAGAGCACGCAGTCTGCCAACAGCAGTACATGACGAACAGCGGCTTTGCAGGTTGCTGCTAAACCTATTAATGAGGTGAATAAAATAATTGTGTCTTATCAGAGAAGCTTGTAGTTCTTGGAGTGATCTTGGAGAGGTTGGAAGAAGACAACACATTATCCTAGAGCATCCAAAACCATTCTCAGTAGGATTTAGCTCAGGAGAATGTGTTGGCCATTTGGTCTTGAGAATGTTGGTCAACTACATGTACCCACATGGGTGAGCACTACCATCCATTAAAATAAAATTATCTACAGTTCCATCTGCATATGGTCTGACACGGAACCAGAATCATGTCCTATATCTATCGCAACCAGGGTACCTCCCAAAAAAGAAAATGCAGCCTGTATGTCCACCCAATGAAAGCCCAGACCACTTTCCATGTTTTTGTGGACCAGCTGTGGGTTCTGCATTAAGGCTAAACTGTAATTCATCAGTTAGCAGTCAAGCAGTGGTGTCCAAGCAACACGCTCCAGCTCTAGTTTAACCACTACGGTTTATGGGGGTGTAGACATGATGATACACATCACGAGTTGTATGGCAAGCCTATTGCGTATTGCTAAGACTGATACCAACCTCCCTGTTGCCACAGAGAAATCAGAAACTAGCTGGGTTAATGTTGAAATTCTGCATTGCGAAGCCACACGTGATCTGCTGCTGAGATCATGATCCATGGTCGACCTTTAATTGGCCTTCAGACAATATTTCCACACTCCTGTTCACATTTAGCCTTTCCATCACCTGGGTCTGTGCATATCCATCTAACCTACCGCTAGCTCTCCACCTTTGAGAATCTGCCAAAGCATGGCTACCATTTTGTAACACCCTAACAGAATCAAAATCAATATGAATGCAGGTCAATGTTTTATATCCTTCTACCGAAACTAATTTAATATCTACTGAAATTCATTGTTAAAAATTGTTACATGAAGAGGATTTTGAGTTGAAAAGTTGGTGAATACAACCTTAAATGTTTGGAAATTGATCAAATTATGAAAGAGTATTTTGTTGAAATTTTCTAAAAGCACTTCATGAAGCATAGAACATTAAAGGTTTTAAAATATATTTGTTTTATAATTATCATTCATGTCTATAGATAATAAAATATATTGATTTTTTTCTTGACTAACGTCTTTTTGAAGAGAGATCAATGTTGTTAACTTTAAAAAAGCAAGTCTGTAGAAATATTTCAAAAATGTCTTTTTAAATAGTCACCTGAAGGAGAATAAACAGCAGGAGACACGGGCATTGAAATACCCGAGGGCGACTTCACATAAACTGGTGACTGACTAGTTGCTGCAGCTGAGGCAGCAGCTCGAGACTGATCTTCACAGCGACTCTTAGTACGAGTTGTTCTTCTACGACACACAGGAGTATCGGTAGGTGGTGGAGTTTTTGTAATTGCAACTGCAGAATCTGCACAAACAGGTAGGGAGTCCGACCGCTCCTCCCTGTGAAACATGCCCTTTGAGACTGCATCAATTACTTGATCTACATTGCTGGTGTAGCTTAATGTCGCTGTTGACAGCAAAGTAGACTGGGCAATGTCTGAAAAGGTTGTGATAGGTGTACCAGGTGTAGCTGGTGTTACAGGTGTCAATGGACAAGAAAAAAACTGATCTGGAATATTATCACCAGTAGATGCTAACTGCTTCTCAAGTCCCACATCAGCCGACTGCAACAAAGTTTCTTCACTACCCAAACCCTTACTGCAGTCTTTCTTCACAGTGCTAATGGGCTCCATCTTGAGTCTTTCAGCTAACGATGGAGTAGGAATTTTCATGGAATTAACAGCAGGTACAATTAATTCAGAGGTAGTGACTGGTTCTTGTGTCTTTAGTAGTGTTGGACTACTAGTAGCCACAGTTTCCCCAGCAGATTTTTTCCTCCTTCCTTTTCGACGTGTTTGTGGCAGCACCACCAATGGCTCTGATGTTGGCTGTTCAACAGGTATTATTGTGCACTTGTTTTGTTCCTCTTTTGAATCACAAAATTCTTCTTTTTGATTAAACACTTCTGAACTTTCTTCTTTTAGAACTGCTTCCCCTATTTGTTTCTCTTCAACTGCATTTTTAACAACTTCAACACCAAAGCTCTTTCTAAGCTCGTCCTTTTTCGCACTCTTACTTACAAGTGGCAACTTTTCAAGTTTTACAACAGGTGAGCCAACATCAGCTGTCTTTGGCGAAGCCTGCTGCTTCGGAGAACTGGCTTTCAGTGACTTCGCTTTTGGAGATAATGTTCGCGTTCGAGGAGAACTTGTTCTTGGAAAGATACCTGAATCCATTGCTTTATAATTTGGTTTCTTTACACGTCTAGATCGCTGGAATTCTACCTGGCTCTCAAGCTTTGTACTTTCATCAATCTCATTGGTTATCAATGTATTGCATTTTGGAGCATCATTTCCTTTATTATCTGAAGCCAGGGTATCCCACCTCAGAACTGCAGAATTCTCCTCCTTAGCTAGTCTCTCCAGCCGCTGGACCCCTCTAACACCAGTTTCCAGCTTTCCTGTGACCAGTTCTTCGTCATCTTCTACAAAATCAAACACATCTCTGGCTTTCTGAGATTTTTCTGCAGCATCAAGTGCTGCTGTAGTCCCTAAAATATTGCTACCACCAGGTTTCATATTCCATTCCTGTGGTTCTTCATCCCCTCTCCTATGAGAAAATGCTCGTGATCTAACCCGTCTTTCCCGAGGAAACCGCCGCATTGATAACTCGCTTTTCTTTTTTTCTACAGCTAAATGCGTTTCTTCCTCACTTGGTTTTTCTAGAAATGCATTATTTTTCATTTCCACCTGAGCTTCAGTTTCGACTTTTACTGTCTCCAGTGATGTATTAGTAAATGTTTCACATTTTGTATTCCTGGATCTCCGCCCCTTTCCTCTTGTAGTGCGTTTTGGATACTCCCGAGTAGGCGCCTGAGAATATCTTGGCCCGAGATCAATAGTTAGGGGTTTTTCTTCTATAGACTCTATTTGTTCAAGTGCATTCTCAGCAGACAATTCTTGCACTGGCTCTGGTCCCTGAATTAGTGACATATCTAACTCTGCTTTAACTTCACAACCTGTCTTCCTAGTTTCATCAGTAACAACTTCAGACTTCACTGAAATATCAGTATCTGTACAAAGTACAATTGATGTGGATATTCCCTTTCCATTGTTGTTTTCTAAAATCTGTTTTTCAATGCATTTTTTACTTCCTCTCTTTTGTCGTTTCCTTCTGTTGGATAGATTTCTGGACCTATGCTGCTCTATTTTCTCTGGTATTTCCATGGACTCAAAACTGTATGGATTTAAATCCTTCAATGTGTCAGTACTGTCTTCAGTTGCTTCATTTTTTACAATCACAGTATCAAATTTGGCTTCAGGAAAAGCAGATTCTTGAGACTGTTTTACAAAATGTTCAGATTGTTCTTCAACTAAGTTTTCTGAAATTTCAATTGATTTCTCTGATTTTGCTTTTATATCTATATTCTCAAGTTCTTTACTATTTTCCTTAGTGAAAGCCAAGTTTAAATCAGATAATCCATTTTTATTTTTAGTTTCACCCTCTGACAGGAATTCAGAGGGTTCAGATAGTACTGTGGTTTCTTTACTTAATTCAGAGTGAATTTTCATTGATTTCATTCCTTCTGAGGCAGTAACTAGAGGCAGATAGTTTTGCTCTGCACTGTCTAATGACTGCAGATTTTCCTTGATGTCTGATGTTTCTGCAACAGATTTTATTAATGATACACCTGAAACATTTGCCATCCCTTGTTCAGTTTCTTCCACGTGTAAAGTGCGGCTCCCTTTTCTTTCCTTTTGTCTTCCTCTTCTGCCAGATTTCTTTTGTGATACTGGATTTACTTCTTGTATCACTCTGTCACCTTTTGTAAATACATCACAAACATCTGGGTGTTTTGTGCTACACTTAGTGCTATCTTCACAGGTGTCTATTTGAAGAGTGTTTACTGAAGGCTCACAATGGATTTCCTGACTGTTCACTTGACTATTATCTCTGCTTTTCAATTCAGAAAGTGTCTCTTTAATTTCATATTCTCCTACAGAAATGATCGCTTTGTTATTAAGTGATTTTATTTCTGAAGCAACATCCTTACTTAATAGTTTACTGACATCCTGATCCTCACTGTTTAATTTCATAAAACTAACTTCATCTTCATTTTCTATTTCTTTTGTAATTGGAGATGTGTTCTGATCAGATCTAATGTTTTCAAGAGTATCCAGTTCAACCGTTCCTTCCTTACCAAAATCTTTCACTTGCTGATCATCTTTGATTGTTTCATCCACATCCAAATTAGCCTCTTTTTCATTTAATTCAATAGTTTCTTGACTATCCTTATCACAGTCAATTTCAAAACCCCTCTCCTCAACTTCTTTATCTAATTCTTTAATAGTCAGATCCATATCTTCATATCTACTTTGTATGTCCAAAATTGTCTCCTGACTGTCCTCATCTTTTGCATCTACATCTGAATGTGATGGGATAAACATGTTATTTTCTGTTTCCAAACCAGCATCTTGTGTATCACCACTGTTCTTTCCTGAAACATCCAAAAGATTTTCTTGTAGATCTGAATCGACAGCAGTGGTGTCGAATTCATTTCTATCAAAATTTTCCGGACTAAGGTCATCGGTCAGATGAATTCTTTCCTGCTCACATTCTGTAGGATTTGCAAGAGATGAGCACTCGTTAGTTACGTCATTCTGAGTAGTTCCTTCAAAGAAGTCTTTGCATAATTGGGGTTTTTCATTAGGGTCTAAAATACAAACGCTTTTGTCATTTATTTTAGAACAATCTTCTTTCAGTTTATTTTTCTCATCAATGATGGAATCTGCAATTTCAGAATTTTCTTGACTTGCTTTGTTTTCTTTTTCCACTGTGTGTGCAGCTTCATCCACAGTGCTTGTCAATCCAGAGGCATTTTCTTGTCGCGGACTAGACTCCTGACTAGCATTACAAATTTTATCTACACCCGGCTCCTCTACTTTATTTTGTAGGTATATTTCTACATCTATTTCAGGTTTGAAAACTGTTGGTATTTGAGTTACTGCCTTGCTTGTTTGCTCAGCGCAGTCTTCATCCAGAGATGGTGGTTTTGGCTCCTGCTTTCTGTCGTTCTTACTTTTACGTTTAGTCGATCGTTGTTTACTGTCTTTTGATCTGGACTTCCCTTTATGACTTTTATATTCAACTTCTTTCAGAGACTGCAGATCCCCTTCAATTGGACCAGCAGGAGATAAAGACTTTCTCTTAAAATTCTTGTGGTCAGTTCCTTTCAACAAATCGAGATTGTTTTTATTTTGATCAGAAAGCTGTCCAGAGTTCAAATTTGCTTTATGATTAAGGCTGCTGATTTCTTTCAGCTGTTCCTGGTCAGTTTGTATGTGACCCACAACATGCTCCTCAGAATATTCTTCTTTAAAATTAATACTGCAAACCTCTTTAATTGCTTTTATATCACTATGGTCTTGAACTATAATAGTGTCTCTGCATTTAGACTCTCCTTTGTGGCTTTTAAGACTTTTTAATGATTCTTGGTCTTCATCAGGAAGAAACTGGCTAGACTTGGAATTGATGTCAGCCTCCTCCTGTTCATTTACTTTCTGTTGTTTAGAACAGATTTCAACAGGAGCAGAATTATCATGCTCAATTTTGTGTTTAGTTTTTAGAGGTTTCTGTTCAGTTTCTCTTGAGGGTGTTTCATCAGGCTGATCTTGCCCAACAAGCATCTGTTCCCACTGGGTCTTCTCATGAGACTTGTGTTTCACTTCTTTTATTGACTCAACAGTTTCATCTATATTAAAAACAGCATGTTCATGTTTGGATTTCAACACATGGCCTTTTCGTTCAGCTTCATTCACTACTTTCACATCACTTTCAAGCAAGCCAACAGGCTGTACCTCATATTTAGCATCATCTTTATGACCTTTCTGCTTAACATTTTTAGACTGTTCTACATAATTCCAATCTTGACTAACAGAAGGTTGTTCCCATTTAGATTTTGCCTTATTAGCTTTATGGCTGGAATCTTTCAACTCCAGGTTGTTCTCATCCTGTTCAGATTTCAGTCTCGCTTTGTGACTCTTCAATGAGCTTTCCTTTAGTGACTTTACGTCATCAGGCCCAACCTCAGTGCTTTTGTGGTTGGAATTCTTTTCAACTTCTAAGTTAAAGACTGGCATTTCTTGCAATTTTTCTACTGGCAGAATGTTTTTCTGTTCTTTTTCTAAAGGAGCATTTTCTAATTTCTTATATTCCTTAGTCTTTGGCTTTTCATGCTTCCTTTTCTCCTTTTTCTTTTTCTTCTTGCTTTTTGAAAGTGCAGGTAATTTCTGAACAAGTTCTTCCTCAGGGTCCGTTGGATGATTTTCTTCAGATTCTTTAGTGGAGGAGTCTTCTAACTGGCTCACTGCTGAACCACATTCATTCAGTAACGCACTGTTTTCTACTGGATGGCATTTATAACGTATTTTGGTCACTTTTTTGTTACGTTTGTTATAAAGAGAAGCATTGCGCGCCACTTCGCAGTGAGAATCTAACTTGGTAACAGAGTCACGAAAGACGTCCGATACCACAGCATCATCCAACTGTACATTCAAAGTCACCGACTGGTTTCCATCTGAAGCCTTGTCCTTGCCATGAAAAGCTGAAGAAATACCGTGTACTTGGACAGCAGTTTTGCAGTCATCTAACGCCGTTTTCTTTTCGGTTTTTGAAGAGGACTCACAAGCGTACTTTTTTGATTTTTTCTTTTCTTTCTCAGAATGTTTCTTCTCCTTTTTCGCAGACAATTTTCTGGGTAGTTTCTCTGCAGGAGGATCATCTACAGTATCTTTGGATGTTTCAGGTGAGATGCTGAGCTGTTTCTGATTGCAATCTGAGGGAGAGGAACTGCATTTTTCTTTTACGCCATTTTTAAAACTATTGCCCTTAGGCAGATGCTTTTCCTCTCCTTCACTGTCTGACGACAGGTCTAGAGCTGCCTTGGATTTCTTAAGCTTTGGACGAGGTTTTAATGATTTTTTACTTTCTTTGCCTTTACTTGAAACAGGTAAAAACGATTGTATGGCCTCATCAGATGAAGAACTCTCAATAACATTGCGTTTTTTCTTTGTTTTACCACACATATCTTCTTTATCATTGCATTTGTCTGTTTTTGATGGCACAGCAGGAGCAACGTGACCAGTACTGCTTTCATCATCTGTATTCTGAACACTGCTTTCTGTTTCATCGCTGCGACTTGGCTTACTCCGTTTTTTCCGACTCTTCTGCAACTGACTCAGTTTTTTCCTCATATCTTCTAAATCTTTTTCCTTATCTTTATTCGAACGACGCTTCACTTTATCATACATAGACACGTAGGGCTCAAAGTCATCTAAAAAACTGTCTTTTTCCACTTTTTTCTCCTCACAAGACTTTTCTTTCTCAAGCTTTTTTTTCTCACTATTTGCTTTGACGACGTCTCTGCGGCCCTTCTCGTTCTTATCCGATTTATGGTGGATTTTGACTGACTTGGTATTTTCACTCTCCACTTTTTCATGCTCAGACCGGTGATGTGACTTACTAGACTTTGTGGTTTCGCTATCCACTTGCTCAGATTTCTGGTGAGACTTACTGGACTTCAAAGTATCAACATCCAACTGTTCAGGTTTTGTATGGTGCTTACTAGACTTCACATTTTCCACGTCTGGCTTTTCTTGCTCCAGCTTGTGATGTGACTTTGATGATTTAGAAGTGTCAGCATCCCCCTGTTCTCCTTTATTATGTAACTTTGCAGGCTTTGTATAGTCTGTATCATTTTTTTCCTGTTCTGATCTGTTTTTTGTTTTACCTTCGCACTTTGATTTTGATTTTTCCTTTTTATGCAACTCCTTCAAATCGCCACTTTCTCCTTTATTTTCCTTCGATAACTTTTCCTTTTCAGGCCTGATTTCTGTGCTTTTCCGACTTTTTTCCTTTCTTTCCAGCCGCTCAGACTTTTCATCCTTTTTTTTCTCAGCAAAAGCACTTCGGTCTTTAGCCTTAACAACTTCGTTATCACTGAAAGTTCTTCCTTTTTCTTTATCAGACGGTTTTTCTGTGTCCTTCTCAGACTTCAAGCTCTTCTCCTTCTTCTGGCTGTCATTAGTTCTTTTGTCAACATCTTTCTGCTCCTCACGTTTTTCGGACTTTTCTCGACTCCCTGACTTAGATATCTTCTTCTCGGGAGATTTAGATGGTTTTGATACTTTTTTCTCGTGATCCCTTTCTTCCTTTTTTGGCACTTCTGAATGTTTCAATAAAGATTTCTTTCTGTGTTCACTATCTTTATCTTTTCCTTCACTTTTTATTGGTTCTCTGTATAAAAAATCCTGTTTAGTTATGGCTGACTTTGTATCTATTTTTGGAATCTTACTTTTACAACTCTCTAATTCTTCATTAAGCTTTCTTTTCCCCAATGAACTACTGGACACAAGAGGTTCTTTCTGGTCCTTCTCTGTATCTTCCTTCAAACTGATTGCACTATCCTTCCCTAGTGCCAGAGTTCCACTATCTTTTCGTGTCATACCTAGAGGAAGCGATAACTCCCTCTTTAAAGGTGGGCCTGCCAGATAGGAGGAGGAAGTAGAGGGATAGCTCTCTGTTCTTTTTAGTACTGAAGAACTCACCTCTGAAGTAGAAGCCAGCTGGGTCACTACTGCATCTTCTTTTTTAACTACATCAGGCAGGATAGGTGTGTTTTCTTTTGTAGGAACATCAGCAACGCTGCTTTTTAATGCACTTCCCCAAGAAGGAGCAGCAGCCAAATTTGAAGAAATACCAACTATGGGATGAGTAAATGTTGAAGAATACTGAGACAACGGGGATGAAACTGTAGACGCAGAGCCAAAATGATCCAATGCTATGAGAGGATTATACCGTGATGGTAAAGTAGCAGGCATTTCTTTAGTTGCAGCTTTGGTACGAAATAATTTTGGTGGTGAATCATCAATATTTATATGAATTTCCTTTGGTTCATATTTTTCATTGATTTGTTCTAATCGTTTGGAGTCTTGGTCAAAAATGCTGGTGCGTGACAGCAAAGATTTCACAATATCTGACGGCTCCTTTCGTAAGGACGCTGCTAGTGCACTTCCACTTGTCAAAGAAGTGTCTTTTTTCTTAATTTTAAATTTTGTATACAGGCTCGAGGCAGATGTGTCGTGGGGCCTTGGCACTGGGGTCATGTTCAACTTTTTATCAAGCTGCCTAATTTTCTCATCAAGAGATGAACAGCTGAGATCGCTGAAGTTATCTGAAAGATTGTCATCTGGATCTGGATCAGAAACAGACGGCTTCAGTACAGCTGAATCACACGCATCCTTACTATGCAAATCCTCTTCAATCTTCAGCTCATGCGATTTCACTGTTACATCTGCAGCATCTGATACTGGAGTATCATGGGAAATATCTGATAATGATCCGGTTGGAGACAAAACAGGCGACTGTGATTTACTGCTACACTGAGGAGAAAAACAAGGAGAATGATTTTTTACACCTGTACATAATGGGTGCGAAGGTGACTCAGCAGGTGAAGAAACATGAGATTTTAATGCAAATCGAGGAAGAGGTAGTGAAAGTGGCTCTTCCTTTTTCATTTCATGTCTGGGATCTTGAATAACTTCATCAAGTGAAAGTTCCTTTTTTATTATTTTTGTTACTTCTCCATCTTTCTGAACTGGTAAACTTAGCTCTTTATGCTCTTTGTATGGGACTAGAAAAATAGACTCTTTTGCTGTCTCACAGTGTTGAGATTCTTCCTTGAATCTAACAGCAACCGACAGTTCATCTTTTCCTTCAACCAACGGCTCCTCTGTGGATTTATCAACTTCCATTGTATTTTTTCCTGTTTCTTTCTCTTCATCACTACTGTGTGTACCAATTTTCTTCATTCGATAAAATCTATTTCGTGGATTGGATACTGCATCAGCACCTTCCATTTTTTTTTTCCTTTTTGGTTTGAAAGCTGTTGGAATGGCTTTTGGTGATTTGACTTCAATATCATCTTCCACCTCACTATCAGCTCCCTCCACTAGCAGTTTATTTTCCAGGGCCTTTTTCGTTCCTTCTCGCTCTGCTTTCTGCTGCTCTAACAGACGCCTTGCTTCCATTTGTTTCCTATAGCTTTGGGAAGAATCAATTGGCTTATGCTGCTCATAGGATTCAAGTTTACGCTTTTCTTTCATAAGTAATTCTCCATGTTGCCTCAAGTCTACTACAGCAGATTCTTCAAGACGGGGTCTTCTTGAAAGAAGTCTATGACCATCCTCTCTCACTGATTCATCGTAAGTGGAAAGAGACTCATTGTCACTCGTGCTGCCACCTTCTTCAAGCTGTTTCAGTTTCTCCAACAGCAATAACTTTTCACGCTGCAACTTTGATAAATCACTTTCTATAAAAGATCCATGATCTGAATCATCCTGCACACTTGAATGACTAGAACCCCCCTGAAGAGCATCAGCCCCCTTCCACGGTCCCTCCATCTTTATCTTATGCTTGCTGCGGTGCATATCCTCTGAAAGCTCGTTCAAATGTCTCTCTGTCTTTTTAATAAACTCCAATTTTTCATTTTGCCTCTCTTGGCTGCTGCTAGTTGTGGCCAACCTCCCTGTCGGCACAGCGAGCTGGATAGGCTGCTTATGAAGTCTTGGTGCCACTAAATCTTGCTTTATCTCATCATATTCATGGCCTCTCTTTCTTGCTAAGGGTGGCTCAGCTGTTCTAAGAGAATCACCATCACTTTTGAAAAAGACAGCAGATGATGTTGGTGGAGCTTTTAACCCCAGTTTTCCTGAATCTACTACATCAGGTAATCTAGATGATTCAGTGAGTTTTTCATCAGTTCGATTTGATTTCTTCTTCAAATCTCCGACATCTTTAAATCTACCAGGACTTGAAGATATGATTTTAGAATACATGGGTGGTTCTTCTTCAGTAGGGGTAGGTGGAGTTGGTGGGTTGGGTGGAGACCGAGGCCGGAACACGGAATCCTTTCTTTGTTCTCTTACTGGAGTCCTGCTCCTGCTTCTGCTGTGACTAACACTTCTGCTCCGACTCTTGCTGCGACTTCTGCTCCGACTCTTGCTCGGTCGCCTAATGGGTGAGTGATAGGTAAAGTCTGGGCTGTGATCTCTTGAGCGTTCTTTGTGTCTCAATGCTGCAGAGTATTTTACTTTTGGTTGGTGGCGTTCGGTTAGGTCTCGAGAACGATGTTCAGACCAGGCCTCATCATGACCTCTTTCACTTGAACTTTCACTGCTTCTGTAAAAATCTGAGTATCGGTCTTTAAATCTTTCATCATAGCGATCTCGTGTAGAATCCTTATCTGTATGCCTATCTTCCCGGTAGGGGCTATGATACCGATGTGGAGGGCTCAGGTTACTTCGTTCTCTACGTTCTCTCTGGCTGTAACCATATTCCCGTAACTCTTGTTCATAAGAATCTTCTTCTGCATATGGTGCAGTGCTTCCTTGGCTAAATTCATCCAGGTGCCTAAGAGCAAAAGAAATTGTAGATCATCAGCCACAAATCCAAAATAATAAAATTGCCTACTGTTACAAATTAGTATCACAATTAGATGTGATATATGTATTGTTAGTTTACAGTAGTAACACAGCAGCAAATACTGTCATCATTTAAGTTTTTTCAGGAAATAAATACTACTGCAGATAGGACTGAAATGAATGAATCTCAAATACCAACTTGTTATAAAGGCAAATGTTTTATTCAGTACTTCCTTTCATTGCTGACTTACTATTTTCCTTAATTATGCATAAAATCATTTCAGAGCATTCATATCTGTTCAATAAACTCTAAGCATGAAAACACTGGTGTAACTACGTTTAGCAGTTATCTTTTTAAAAATACATCCAAGTGCCTAACACCAACATGTAAATGTGTATTATGTTATTTTTCTCCTTTATGTAACCCGTTTTATCCAATAACCTTTCATTAAATGGAATACTACTTGTCTAATCACTTACAAAAGCATAATGTCAGGGATCCTCAGAAATAGAGGGAGAGACTGTCATAAAAAGGCTTTTGAGCATCTCTTCTTCTAGAAAACAACCTGCTACAAATTGAATTAATTACAAATCCCTGCACTCTGATGACTAGGTGCAAACAGATTTTTACAAAAAATAAATCTTTTTAACTGCCACAGAAGTAGAGTATAATTTTTAGAGTGCCACTGCACCTTTGCCTTTGGCTTCCATAGTCATCTTGATAGGTTTCATCTTGAAAGTGTCCTCTCCCTCTAAAACTGTTCTGTCGGCCAGCCCGACCTCTAAAGTTTCCATGATTTCGTTTACTGCTGTACTGCCCATAGCTGGCACGATTTTCATACCTCCTACTAACGTGAAAAAAAGAAACAAATATTAATTTATTGTACAATATTACGTTAAATCATCATCTTAGAAGCAAACCATGCAAGGGTTAACCAGCAATCTTTCTGGCTGTGTAAAAGATACAGCAATAAACACTGCATGAAAACATCTTAATCTAGAGATGACACCTTCAACACTGTATTAGAGATAATTATTAAAACTAAGATAAATGCTTTGGATACCTAATAAACATTAACAAGGACAACACGGGCCAATGACTGGGCAGCGTGGCAAATGACCAAGTGAAAAAAGCAGTTATCATCAACACGTACACTTTTCAATTTAAAACAGTTGTTGTTTGTCATTTTTGATGAGGAGAACCCTTAATACATTTTAACTATAAGTAAGTAAAAACCACTGTAACTAATGATTTTCATATTTTAAATATTTCAAAAGTATAGCAGCACATGTTCTTTTGATTTAAATTTGTTATAATTAGACAAATAAATTAAAATTGCAAGCTGTGGAAACTGTTCATATCTGAATAAATTCTAAATGCTGAATTACATTTGTTGTGTTCCAAAATAGTGGAAAAACTCGGTGATAATAGTTGCAATTTATGAAATAATTATTCTCCGGTTTAATCAAATAATTTTGTAATGTTTTTAAAACTTATTTTATCTGATAATTTTTTACAGTTTTATTTGAAATTATCTATTTTGAAAATTGATGTGTCATAGCTAGAAAAGAAGTAAAACTCAAAGCAGACAGGATAGGTTAATAGCTGTTTTACATAAATCCAATTTTTTATCCTTTTCCTCTCTTACCTTTCCTCTCTGTAAGTTGAAGATGATGCAACAGAAGCACTGCCAGCAGCGGCAGCAGCAGCAGCAGTATCATAGTATGACTCAAACGATCCCCGACCCTGTGGTCTGTAGCTTCGACCACCTCTCTCATCAGGCCTTTCGCCTGGCTGGAGTTGTCCAGTTTTTTCCATTTTTTCAAAAAATGCAGTCTGACAATCTCGACTTGCAAAATCAATCTAAAGGAAAATAGTTTGCAATTATTTTTTTTTTCTTTTGAAAAGTAAAATCCTTAAAAAGACAATAATAAATTTTAAAAGGGGTGACTTTGCTGCAGAACTGTTGAGGTCTGCCTTTCCCTTACTCCAAGAACAGCTTCTGAATATAGTTCCGTTTAAAATTGCTTAGACTAGGCAAATGAAAGCTTTTGTAAGTAATGGATGCTGAAACCAGAACAAAACCGAGAAACGAGCTTGGTTGGTGGTCGGAAGTTAACGCTCCAGTTAACGTTTTTCACCGTTTTAAAACTCTTTCAATCACCTCGGTGAATGACTCTGAAATACATATAAAAACTGGGCAGAAGTTGAATCAATGTCACAAGCAAAATAACTGTCTGCAAGACTAAATATTTCATTAAAACATTAAGAAAGATTAATTTATTTTTAAGAAATACTTAGTCTTAATCCCATCCTTCTCAAAGGATGTGGGCTAAAAGGTCAGAAGTGCATAGGAGCAAAATAAATTTAGCGTGCAATATGTTAAGCACTAAAGCCAACTTCTAGTGGCACCGTTTTAACCGTTTACTAGCAGACTCATTAACTTCGGACTCTATCTGACATATGACGCAGATGGCCAATGGATAGAGATAGCTCACAAATATAAAATATTACCTTAGTTCAAACTGCCCATATATTATATGGTAAATCAGCTATTTTTTTTCATGTGATTCAGAAGAGGCAAGAGACATTCTTAACAAGCCAAAAGTCACGAATTTTGCAGTGGTGGGCACAAGATATCCACTGGAATCCACAAAAGGAACCCATCCCCCAAATCACAAATTTCCTTGTTATTTATTTTAAAAAAAATAAGTGAAGAAACTTGCAAGCACAGAATTAAATGAACTAAACCAGCCAATTACCAAACAACACTAAGCTAAGCTTAATAAATTTCTCATGCTGTACTTTCTGAAGGTGAGAAACTCTCTAGAATTAAAATTCAACATTAAAGAACTTTACGATTTATTTATGTAATAACGAGAAATTATTCAAATTTTGTACATTAAAACCTATCATTTACTCACGTGTATCTTCTTCTTTTTCAGTATTCTATTTCTCATTTCATTTACAGCATACTGAGCTGTTTCCATAGCAGTAAAGTAAACCAATGCTCGACCTTTCAGACTGTCAATCACTGAATGACTAACTTCTCCATAACGTCCAAACTGCTGGCAGAGATATTTATCAGTTACACCTTCTGCTAAATTATCCAACCAAACACAATTTGTGGGCATACTTTTTCCAAATCCAAGCTGGAAGGGAAAAAAACCCAAAAAAAAAAAAATTTTTTTTTTTTAATTGCTGAAAATTGTGAAGCCATTACTCATACAGCAATACCCCGATTACTGCACTTTTCGATTTAATGCGGAACCGCTCATTGTCCGTACATATACAATATCAGCACACATGCACTCGATCAGCTTCACTATTATTTCACATACATTGTTTTCGAACACTCAGTTTATTATGATGAGTTCTAAACGAGTGAGCACCACGAGTAAAAGTGCAACGAAGAAGAGAAAAGTTATTGGATTGGAAGAAAAATTAACAATAATTAGCAAGTATGAAAGTGATGCAACCAAAGCTAAAAAAGGCCGCGATCACAGTATGGGCGAATCAACGGTGCGCATTATTATTCAGAATGTGAAACTTTATAAAGAACAAGGACAAAGTGCTGCTTCATCATAGAATTTACAAACGACAAGAAACAGAAGCATTACAACGATTGAAATGGAACGTCTGTTGTCAATTTGGATGGAAGACTGCAAACAAAAGTGCATTGAGTCAAATGACAATAGAAACGAAGGCTGTCTCTCTGTTTGCAGCCGTCCAAAGAAAACAGAACTGAAGGGGAAACTAATGAAACGTTTTCTGGAAGTTCTGGATGGTTTGACAGACTTAGAAAGTGAACTAGAATCCATAATGTTAGGATTGTAGGGGAAAGTGCAAGTGCGGACGTTAGTGCAGCAGCCACATATCCCGCCAAATTGAAACAAAGCATTGAAGATGGAGGTCATGTTGACAAACAACTTATAAATGTCGACGAAACAGGCTTGTTTTGGAAACGAATGCCTACTGAAACTTACTTGGCGAAGAAAGAAAAATCGCAACCTGGGTTCAATGTTGCTAAGGATCGTCTAACACTTTTATTCGGCAGAAATGCTGCTGGTGATCTAGAATTAAAACCCAGGTTGGTCTGTCGATCAAAAAAACCTGTGTTCCTAAAGGGTTCAGCAAGCATTCCTTACCAGTTTTTTTGGAAGTCAAATAAAAAAGCGCGGGTGACAAAATCTTTTTTTGAAGATTAGTTCATGAATTGTTTCTGACCCGAGGCTGAAAGATATTGTAAGTCTATAAATTTAGATCTTAAAATCTTATTAGTTTTGGACAATGCTCCCGGTCACCCAAATGCATTTGGTGACTTATGTCAAAATGTCAAGGTTACCACTGAATACGACATCTCTGTTGCAGCCAATGGATCAGGGGGCGATAGCAACTTGCGAGGCCTATTGTTTATCAAAAACTTTTGTCCAGGCTATTGAGAAAACAACAGGAGAAAGTGCAATTTTGGAAGAGCTTTAACATAGAGTGCATTGGAAAATATTAATGATGCATGGCGTGAGGCCACGGCCAGCAATATGAAATAGACGATGGCAATGTCAGAGAATTGCTTGACTCACATGATGTGGATATTAATGGAGAAAACCTTTTAGATTTAGAGCAGTAACATGCATACAATGAAGACAATAGCCAAGATGGAACAGATGAAACTGAGATGCAAACAAAAGAATTCTCAATTAAAGAACTTGATGCTATTTTTAGAACTTTTGAAGATGGAAAGCAGATGATAATGGGTGCAGATCCAAATGTAGAAAGAGCAATGCAAGTCAGAAGCTCAGTTGTTATAGGGTCATGTACAGCATCGTCCAAACAAACATCCCTTTTACAATATTTTCATAAACAATAAAAACATTTAATTTTTTTTTGCATATGCTGATGCAAGTCAATAAACTAGTAAAACATAATACTGCGTCCAATTCATTCGTTTCCTTTATTTATATCGATTTTCATACGTTTTTTAAAAATTTTTCAAAAGTCTAGACACCAATCGATGATTTTACATGTATTTATATCTCTGATTACTGCGGTGTTTTTGTCGCACGAATTAACCGCAGTGACCGGGGTATTGCTGTATTTATTAGCTATTAGCTTTTTCTTCATTTACTGAAAATTTTGTAATATTAAGAAAATGTAAAAAAAGGTCAACAACAACAACAAAAAATCACTGTGGAGAGATGGTTTATAAATTGCTAGAGTTACAAATGCTTGTTCGATCTCACTGATAAACAGCCTCCTTACAATGATGGCAAATCTTTAAAATTCAACATTGTACCATTTAATGCCACTGACCAAAATAACTCGCTTTATTGTGCTCATAAATGACAGAAAATAAAGTAACCACGCACCAAAAGGTTTTGTTGTTTGTTGTTTTTTTTTTAAATTTTATAAAATGCCCTCCCAGTTGACCTTTCTGTGTAAAATTTATGAGTAGAGAGGCCCTTAGAGTATAACAGAAAAATTTCAAACTCCTAATTAGGTTTGGATGCATAGATGCAAGTGAGGGTATAAGGGCTGTTTCTCCCTTTCTTAGATTTTCTATTTGGCCAGGAAATGTGGCTCAGTGGTGAATGTGTTGGCTTCAGGACCTAAGGGGCCTGGGTTCAATTCCTGCTGCTGGCGCATTGTTGTGACCCTTGAACAAGGTATTTTACTGGCATTGCTCCAGTTGCTGCTGGGGATGCTCTATAGCCATGACAGAGGCAAGTCTCCTATGACAAGGAAAAGTGAGAAGAATAAAATGCTGAAGATGGATGCACTGGGCCAGAGTGTGCATAACGATGGTGCAGTGCATCCCACTCTTATGAAATGACTGATCGCGAAAGAAAGAAAGATTTTCTATTTGTTGCCATGCTGGGTGACTCAACAGCACAGGAGCATAGACAGTCATTTGGAGATGAATATCCCCCCCCCTTCCAAACTCACTGCTGCAGTGCATGCAGCAGACCAGCTCGTTAACCAGGTAATGAAGTTAACTTTAGCTTCACAAGTCTCATTTTAGTAAAAAAAAATTTGGCATACAGATCCTACAGGGCGGCACTAAGACAATCTGCATGACTGCTGACATAAAGACACTATTCTCTGCAGAAATACCAATAATAAAGGTACCAAAATAATACAAACAGCATAAATGAAAATAATTATAAACAATATTACTTACTGCTTCTCAAAAATAAAATTAAAAGGTAATAAAAGTGTGACTATACATTCAAAATGCATATTTGGTGCAAGGTTCTTTTAAGTGAATTTTTTCCCCTCTGGATACAATATATTTAAAATGTCAAAGATTCATCAAATGCATGATATCCAAAATACTACCAGATATTTATTTTTAGTATTTCATTTATTGCAACTTAAAAAAAACAAGCAAATATTATGATCGTGTGAATACTTATCACAATATTTACCTTGATTTTATTGGCTCCAATGTGTTCTCCCTCCATTTTCCGAAGTGACTTTACCACACTGGTAATATCAGAATACTGAACAAAAGCGTAAGCTGATACAGCCCCCTGCCTCTTGATATCTATGTCCTGTCAATGAATATTAGAAGTCAAGTTTCTCTTTAACATACAAATCTTCTAAAAACTGAATTATCTAAAGATCAGCAGTACAGACTAAACCAACTGCTCAGGAGAAAAACTACTTACATGTTACTAGTCCACAGCATTTAAAAAGAACAAAGACATTCTAAGTGAAAGATCAAGGCATCATAGAGATGGTTATGTGGTAAAGATATAATGATAGGCTCAACAATAAAAGACCATTGTTTCTTTCTCTGCCAGCTAGTTATATAATCCCAGCTGAGATCAGGTCATGGCATCCAAACTTAAAACAAGAAAGTAAATTTTAAAAAAAACTTATGAAACAGTAACTTAAGAAAGTAGCACTAAGGCGAATTATCTAAAAAGGAGGGAGGGAAACTCCCAACAAATTAAAGAGTTGATAGCTTCACTATGATCCGTGTACCGTACCAGAATTAAAAAAAAAAAACAAAAACTACCACATTTGGTGTGAGAAGGTAAAAGCAAATGAAATAAACTATCAGAAGTGAAAGTGGTAGAGGCATAAAAGCAACAAAGATTCCTTAAAAAAGCCAAAATATCATATCAGTGAAAGAAGTGATTATGTATTCAAATAATTAATGATAGCAATAATACAGTAATTTTTACAAATACACTTCATGATTTATTTACATTAATTACTGCAACATTTGGAAAATGGACTGCATTGTAATGAAAACTACCATATTTTTCAGCATATAAGTTGACTTATCTATAGATAGAGTCACTGAAATTGCTTTAATGAAAAAAGTAAAAAATGACAGTGTGTTATTTTTTGAAATAACTATATTTGTTCATTTCAAACAGATACAAAAATTATTATCCAGAATGTTTTCAGATTGGGTGAGCAATTCACCATTAATACACTCACCAATTATTGTTCTATCTGTCCTTTTCAATCCTAACTATATGTATAAATTTCTCCAACAAGCCCCCTAGATCATCTCAAAATGTCTCTCGTAAAGTCAAACAAGTCCTACACAGCAGCTTTTAAACTGGAAGTTGTTAAGTTCACTGAAAAAAATTGGTGGTAATATGGCCACAGGCAGGAAAAACAGTGTCAGCGAGAAATGTGTTAGGGACCAGCATAAAATAGAGGATACATTACGGACTACATTGAGAACCAAGCAGGTAAATCTTGGCTACAAAGCTGGTTGGACTAACACTGAGGATAACTTGGAGCACCATGTGCTATCTCAATGCACTGCATGTCATGAACTTAGTACTGTGCAGCTGAGACTATAGAGGCCAAACAAACTGCAATTGATTATCGCTGTCTTTGCATTTCTCCATTTCTTTCTTTCACTGGTGTACAGTACTCATCAAGGTTGTTTCTTGAAGATGTGTACTGTATTATGCAATCAGAGAACAGCCAAGTGCGTTGACTTCCATGTTGGCCAAGTTGTGAACCCAAATGTCGAAAAATTTGAAAGAGAGCTAAATATTAACTCATGCTATCAAAAATGAAATTATGAGTTAAATTTCTGAATTTGAATAGGTGTAATATTTGGCTTTTTAAAGTAGGTGATTCAACACAGTGCAAATGACATGAGGTCACCTGATGATCACTGATATCATGCAGTGACTAGAAACAGATACTGAGCTTTCAATGCCAGAACTAATAATTTTTAAAAATATTTCTCTGTGAAGAACTATTTCACCACCCCATTTATTCAAAAGATTATCCCACAAAATGCACAAACAGCTCATTAATACTCATGAGCTTGGAAGTACAGTAGACAGTTATGTGATGTGACAGTGTTATGAAGGATATTACACATCATTCTGACTGGTTGAAAGTTTGGCTAACTACTGTAGCTGATCTAACCTCAACTTATTTATTACTGAAGGAAAGAAAAATGGGAAAATTACCCAATTTGACTTATAGGCTGAAAAACACAGTACCAATAGATTAATAGATTTTTGGCTTTGTTTTTAAATATTATTCTTCTTCATGTTCTTTAAGTCTAAACTATGGTCTCTTTTCATTAATGACATGAAGACAGACAAAGAAATATATATAAATATTTATGCATAAAATTCTTAGTATTTCATTTAGTTCACTCTAGTTGTAAAGAGGCAGGAAGTCATCATGGTTTATACAAGGCTCACAGAAGAAAAATGGTCATCAATATGATTCATAAATTGATTCTTCATATCAAGTTAACTACACTTAACAATAATTTATTCCACTTATTAGCAATTTATGAACAAAAAATTATTTTCTGATATCTAATTGTACACTAATTATGATCAAAAGTAGCTGAAAACATTTTCCCCTGTTCATGTACACAAAACCCCTAATTATTATTAGTTAATGAAATACACAGAAAAAAATTTTAATTATATTCTTTAATGTTTAGACTTATAAATTTTAAATATAAAAAAAAAATTCTAATTCGGCTTTTAAATACTTTTATTAAATGGTTTATCTTGCTACTGCTTCATTGTGAAGATGATTTTTTTTGTTTATTCTGTCTTTACTACCATGTTCAACAGAACACCTCCAGAGATTTGCATAAGATTCTGAAGTTAAAAGTATCTAAAATTGAGTATTAATTATTTAAAATATGATATACTGGGTTATATAAATTTATGCTTTAAGAAAAAAATCTTAGAAACATTTTAAAATATCCTAATATTAATTGTATTTATTTATTTTGAAAAATAATTATATATTTTTATCAAAGAAATCACAAGCACTAAAAATAAAACCATTTTAATTTCATTTTTATTGTGATAGTGAGAGTTACTTCCCTTGACCATACCTCCCAGAATTCCATTAATCCAGTTACAACAAATTTACAAATATATATTTTGATTCATTTAAGTCACTTATAGAAATGTTTATAAATTATATATATAATATGAATGGCACATAAACAGATTTTTTGTTGTTACAGAGAATTTTTTGTTTGTTATGGTGTGAAGCATATCTATATAGTGAAGTTTACTACTACTGTTTGTTGGGTTAAACAATGGTTACAGTTTTGCAAAGCTAAATGCAGTTATTAATTTTTTCTTTTGTTTATTTATATTATCTTTTCAGGTTACTATATCTATAAAAAAAAACGTAATTATACACTTGCCTTCCCTTGTTGTCACAATGATTATTATTACAAGAACTGAATTAAAAGTATTTAGATTTATTCTCTATTTATTATTTCCTTTTTGTTTCAGCCACATAAATTCTTTATTTGAATTTTTTATAAATTTGTGATCAAAGTTATCACAAAATTTACCAAGGCAAATGTCTCTGCTGAGGCAAAGCAATCTGGTAAGCCTTTAACATACTACTTGCCGCATTTGCAGTAACCATCAAAATTTGCAATGTAAATGAGCCAAGAAATAGTCCAGCTATGCCAGCTTGGCTAGAGAGAGCATGCAAACACACGAAACCTTGTCCAACATAAATAAAATGCTTTGAAAGGTCTGGTCAGAGAATATCTGACAAGACACTAGTGTAGGCAACATGTACTCTCTACCAATCTGTCTAAGTATCAACATTCAGAGTTTGCACCACCTGAGTTTGGAGATGACTTAGCAAAAGACTTCATTCAACCTTAGCCCAGTCAAGTATGGATGTGGAAGTGTCATGGTATGAGCTGACATGATACATCCATATTCTGCCAGTTTCACTACCAATTTAAAAAACATGTACTGTTGTACCAACAAAGTTTACCAACATTCAATGCCCATATTATTCAGGTGGATGATGCTATATGCCGCACCTCTAGCGTAACCAATCTGAAAGAATCAAGATAGTCAAATTCTTCCCAAAAAACCTCAATGCCCTAATATGAATCCTATTGAGAGCATCTGGGTAGTCATCTCAGAGGAAGGAACCTGTCCACCTTTATATGGATATACAAGAATCTGGACCAGATCATGATACAAAATCTTGATGATTCAATACCAAAACAAAGTAAAGGTTCCCAGATGACTTGTCTTTATTTGCCATTTTTCCACAGCAAACTAATATTGTATTAAAATAGGTTTCAAATTATTACAGGCGGGCACTGTGGATGTTTTCATCTGACAAAATTTGAGGAAAGTATTACTGTTTAAGAACTAATTAAACAGTGATCAGTAAAATAAAACTATAGAATAGTGATTAGTTGTACACATTAGTAGATATATTTCAATTAACAATATAAATTTTTACTTACAATAATTTCCCCAAAATGTTTGAAATAGTCCTTTAGTTCCATTGATGTTATTTCTTTTTCCAAATTTCCAACAAAGAGGGTTCTTGTAGCTTTCGGGTGATATTCATCACATTCAGCTTCAGGTGGGCGGAATTCATTATCATCCACCTCTGAAGGCAAAACGAAAGTAAATCTTTTACTATAACCAGAAAACAATTTGCATATTATGCCAAGTTCACTCATAATTGACTACTAAAAAATGTATGAGCAAATGAGTTTCAGACAGAAGGCAATATTCATTTTTTTAAAATAGATGATCAAACATTGGAACTAATTTCTATTTTTGCCTCACTCATCCTCGATATTAACAGGTGTGTGATCACTGAGAAACAAAATACTGCTAGAATAAAAAAACACAAATGGAAAAAATGAATAGAAATTATGAACAATGTAAAATGTATTAAACAATTCAACAGAAGGGATGAAAAATCTGAAGCAAGATGCAAACAAGTTACAGTGAGAGAAATGTAGATTTGCTAGCAGCTAATCAAGGCAAGAGATATATGTCTGGAATGATAAACTGAATTTCAATAATGTAAAACAACAATGGAGACAGAATGTTTATATATTAAGAGAACAATGCATATGGATGGCTTATTCTAAGCCATATTTTAAAATTACATTATTTTTTTATTAACCTTTTCTATTTTTATCAGTATTTACATAATAAAAGTAATTTTAAATTAATAAACAAAAATGGTAATTAGCAAGATTATCAAAATAAAAAACCCAAAGATTTAAGGAAATGGGCCATGCAAGCTAACAAAACCACCAAATAAATATACATTTACACTGGTATTTTTTTTTTGTAAAAATTTTCCAACTTACCAATGCCATCATGAGATGAAACCTTGATCTTTTTCCCAAAAAACATCTTATCTTGTGATGATTCTAATGCTTTTGCAGCATCTTCTGGTCTATAAAAAAAGAGCCAATAATAATCAGACATATATACAGAATTTCTCCTCTCTACTTTAATGTATCACTACAATCTTTAAAAAAAAAACAAGACAAAAAAATCTATTATTGAGATCTAACAGAAAATTACTTTAGATCATACAAAATAAAAATATACTTTCATTAAAACTGCATCAAAGCCTCAGAGTCATCCATTCTCTGAAGATTTTCCTTAGTTCTGATAATCTAGGCTAATTTCCATTCACAGAGTCCTAATTTCGGTATAGTAGCTGGATTTAGAAGTTTGTATTATGCTGAGAAACTATCATAAAGTGTTCTGGATCATGGACAGAGAGATTGCAACAAAATTTTCTTTGCTAATCTTTTCCTTTTCAAAACAGCCAAAATCGGCTAGGTACTAGTGAGTCATTTAACGACCACTTTGTTAATACTGTAGATAGTACAGCAGAAAGATGTTGGTCCACATTATCACTTCAGTCTATTTATATTCTGTTGTTTTCACACAAAAGTGACTTTACTAGTCAAGCTATTTGGATGACTTAATGAGTTAAATACCTGCTTGATTATTATTATTATCTAAGTGATGGAATCTAACACTGGATCCCTTCCTTTTGGTGATGTGGGGACTTGGAGTGTTCATACCTCAAATCTTTCATCATTTATTTTATACAGACAGTAATGGAGAATTGTTGGATGTGGAAAGTGAGAACAGGGTCAATGAGTAGAGTTCAAGTCATCCCTGGCTGATTAACCTGCTGGCATTTTTGTAGTCCACCAACCCAAAAATTGATGTCCTGATGATTTGTGGCCAATGGATTTATTCTGAGCTGATACCAAAAGATTTCTTCCACCATGTGGCCGAGGAGTCTAACCACTATGCCACACAGACCAAGAGGTTGGCAGGCAGAGCTGACAAAAACCTGGACAGACACCTCCAGGGAAGAAATGAAAGTGTTTTTAGCAGTTAACATAACTATAATTCTCTGCTATCCATTGAAAATTACTGGAGAGAGGATGTCAGACTTGAATTCAAAAGTAATGACAGTGAGGAGATTCAAGAAATTGAACCAGTTGACAGCTCTGTGACAAAAATCAGGTAATTTTAACTCTACACTTTTTAACTTTCTGCACTATAAATCACATTTTTTTTTTCCTTTTCTGGACATATTTCCTTTTCATTTTACTGAATTGTGTGCATTTTTACTATTTGAAATATTTCATGACATTTTAATATTTTTTAATAATTCTAATCAGGCAGGTGCATTTTGAGCAGTCATCTTAGAAATTGTCTAAAATCACATTTTCTGATGGTAAAGGGTTAAGTCCCTTCCGACATTTCTTTTTTTTTTTCAAGCAAATCAACTTTTCTTCTTTATTATTATTATTATTATTCAGAATACTGAATAATCAGTAACTGATCATAACCAATGTTCCTAATCTATTTTAAAGTATAAATAGTCTGATTATAATCAGTCAACATTGTAGATGAAACATTCATCAAACTTTAAATGACAATCAACACACACTACAGAAAGTAAATGGAAGTCAAGGTATATGAAGTTAAGCAGTGACAAATATGTTTAATGTAACTTCATATTTACTCTTTATCTTGTTTGATTTGTAGCAGAACACCACCATAAGATTGTCCTACTTATCTAAGAAATTGGTCAACTAACATTTCACACAGCTTTAGTTGTCAGTTGCAGTGCAGTCATAATGAGAATGTGGCAACCCTGCTTCTAAAAGTCCAGTTTTTATGTTAGAATTTAGATGTATTGGTGTGTTACTTACTTTCTAAAGCTTACTACAGCATACCGCTCTTCGGCCTGACCTATAACCTGAACAGATGTAACCTTCCCATGTTTTTTGTATTCATGAAAGAGCCCGTCTCTGAGACTTGTGTCTGAAAGCAGAGTAAAATAAGAAATTAATCACAGTAGCTAGTGACCGAGTGGCATGCTCAGGAGACTAAAAAAGGCTCTATGGTACACCATAAAACCCCTTTGTATTTTGCATCTGATCAGTTATTTTCCTTCTTTTGTTAAAACTATTTTTATTCAAGTCTGATGTTAAAAACTTAAGACATTTGGACCAAAAACACATTATTCTTTATCTACAGTAGCAAATAATTTGAAAGCCTACTTGAAAATATTAATTTTAAATAATGAAATATATTAATTTCATACCACTGGATCGAAGTGGTAAACCAGTAATGCAAATTCCCAATGGCTTCCTTTCTTGGTCCTGCATAGAAGTGTCAGAACTTGATTTACTGGACATCAGCCTTTCCTGGCTGTCCATTTTCTGTAGCTTAGAACCAGCTGTTGATCCAACATTAAGAGGCCGAAGACTGCTGCGACTGCTGGTACGGCTGCTAAAATAAAGCAACACATGATAACAACAAAAAGGGGTCCATGTTATTTGGAAGATGAACAAACAGGTCTCTCCTTGCAAAAACCTAGTTGTGAAATTTCCAAACTGTTGGTGCAATGGTCGCCTCTCCTCACTCGCTACACTTTGACTATATCAAGTAAACTCATCGGGAAATATTGTAAAATTGCAGGGAAGAAATTTAGAACATTATTCCTGTAGTGTACTGTTATTCTTGTTCTCATCAAAGAGATTAAGTTTGAAGTGGGGAGGAGAGCAGAGCAGAATTGGACAAATGCTAATTACAAATCTGAATTTATTAAGTCAGTGTTCAGTTTACCATATTAATTACTTATTTTTGTTCTTTTAAAACTTTCTCCACATAATCTTTAAACATTTTCTTTTCTTAAATGTGCATCAAAAGTTGTCTGTCAACTGACCATAAGGCATCATTAAATTTGCTTGATTTACAGAAGTTAGTGGTATAGACACCGGCTCATCACGCTAGCAAAACAATAATAAGAGATGATAATTTTAATGTAATAAATACTTCTGGTGGAATTTTCTCTAATATTGAATTAAATGATAAGAATAAAATAATATTCATTTAATCTTCTGTTTATAACTGGCATAACCATAAAAAAAGTGCAAAACAATTCAAACTTTTAATGCACAAAACAATTTTTCATACCAAAAACTCCCACAAGCCAATAAGCAAGTTAAATACTAATCAGTGTTGATACTAAAAGCTCACCTTCTGGAATGTGACTGAGACAGACTGCTACCAGATGATGACCGACTGTAACCACTGCTGGAACTCGACCTGGACCTGCTGCGACTAGATGATCGAGAAATGGAAATGGAAGCCTTCCTGCTGTGTCTGCTACTGAGCTGAGATGTGGAACACGCTGGAGATGGTGGCATTCTTGGCCGTTCAAAGCTTTCTCTATCACTACCATACTGTTCATGAAACCGGTTTTCATCAAAGGAATGCTTCTGCATGTTTGACTTTTGCCGTCGTGGTAATCTGAAATGATAAAAGATATAGAGAATGATATTTAAAGCATGCAGAATTATTTAAAAAAGAAACTAATAATTAAATGTTTATTGATGCCCACATCAAATCAGCATTTAATAAATTCTTTTAAAAAATATTAACAGAATCTCGAGCTCTCAGGAAAATATACTTAAAATTTTGTAAAACAAACAAATGTTTTATCTACAGTTATAGATAAAAGTTTATTATGCCTTATGTATAAATTATGACAAACTCAATTTTTGCTGTTCCACAGATACCCCAACATTATAGTGCTAAACCTCACTTGCACCATTAGTATAGTTTGTTTTCTAACAAATGGCACTTGGTTGTGTGGGCTGTAAACTGTGAAATTGTACTATAAATTCGCTTAAAATAGTAGCTTTTTAAAATTTTACCCCATCTTTTATTTGCAAGTAGTTTGGTCATGACTATGCTAAGGTCTCATGCAAGAATGGTATAGGAAGCCCAAAGTGGTATATTCATAGTCATCTACTTCAATGGCTGCTACTGAATAATTTTATTCCCAAACTAAAAGTGACTTCTGTAACCAGAAATGGATCTGTAGAAGCAACTTGAAAACCAGGTGAGATCAGCCGCATTTCATTTGTGATTCTTCAATACAAAGAAACAAAAGGCCATTTAAAACACGACACCCAATCGGAGCTCTAAGACAACTATTATTTTGGGTTCACCGCCTTGATTTTGAAAAGCTATCAAGAGAGAGAAAAACCTGGATAAAAATGCAAACTAAAAAAAAAAAGTTTATTATATATTGTTGTTAAACACAGAAAACTTGTAAAGGTTATAATATATTAAGCTATTCAACTACAATTAGAATGAGTGGCATGTATTAAGTAGAACAGGTGGACTCGGTGCACTAAGCTCTCTATTTAATAAGCATAAAAGTACTCACATTCCACAGTAGGGGCTTCCAGGGGTTTTTATACTAATTATGCTATTTTCTAGACAATGTATATCATAAACATTCACAGAAAACTGTCCAAAATTGTTTTCCAGCTAAAATCATAATTCCAATAAAAATACAAAACTAAATGAAAGTGGGGGGAAGCTTCATATCATCTTTTTTTTCCCTTTCCTAACCAGAAAAGTAAAAATATCCATACATTAGCAGTTTCTCAAACCAACTGGTTTGGCTTTTCACCTGAAAAAGATAAATCCCCATTCTATCTACTGCCATGCATAGAAAAACTATAAATAAATTTCAAGAATCAGTCAGAAATCCTTTTTAAAAACGTATCTTGGGCAGTTTAAAGAGGAGAGAAAATTTACTTGTATTGCTCTGTTCTGTTCTCAACCCACCCCCAGCCATCTGCGTAACCATTTCTTTTGCCTTTATAATCGAGGGTTCTGTCCATATACTTGGTGTAGTGACAACTCAGGAAGGAAAGCATCCATCTTGCTGCCTGCCCTTCTTTATGCTCCACATTTCAACTTGGATATTCCTCTTAATCCATTCGTTACCATTTTTAATTTAAAATCAATCAATCAATCAAATCAGTGACAATATATTAGAAAGTGTTTGTTGAGATTATGAACAGGAAAAGATCCTAACTGA
Source organism: Nautilus pompilius (assembly GCA_018389105.1). Lineage (NCBI taxonomy): Eukaryota > Metazoa > Mollusca > Cephalopoda > Nautilida > Nautilidae > Nautilus > Nautilus pompilius. Next base: position 316,645 of record JACATO010000352.1, on the reverse strand, counting down.
ACAATGATGCCTTTTCATAATAAATACTTGAACCAATTAAGCTTAGTTCAATGTTTTATTGGATATTTTTGAAAAGCCTGCATACACAAATGGCATTGCACTACTGTACTTCTTGTTTACACATCAACAATGAAGTCAGTTTCTCACTTTTCTTGACTTCATAAATTTTAGGTTTATTATTAGCCAATGTCTCCTCCCTTCTTAATTGTTCCTCTTTCATAACAAATAAAAGATGAAACGCTGGTACAAATACAAGAGCTAGACTTAATTGCATACAGAACTCCAAATGTTCCCAAAAAAGTGAATAGAATATTAATTAATATGCTAACACCATGCCTTAATATTAGATACTTATGGCACTTTCAACATTACTCTAAAAAATAATTTAAAAAATAGAAAATAAAGATTTACAAGACAACTTTACTGTGCTTGCACTTACCTAGCCATTTTAAAGTGTTGCTTCAGTACTTATCACTTAAATTTTGTGTTGGTAGTAAATCTATTGTCACTATCCTTATTTTGAATATTATTATCCCCTTGGTAATTATATCTGGCATTCTTCCACATAAATAACGTTTCTAAATAAAAGTGTGTAAACTAAATCTATTATAAGGAGTTGATTTTTTAAAATTTTAATTAATGTTTGAGTTATCCCCCCCTGTACCATAGTATTCTTAATAATAATTATTATTATAATAGATATCAAGCTTCAAATTTCACCACTAACCTCTTTATTTACTTTTCGGGGTACTGGTTAGCATAATCATAGAGAAAATGTATTAGACAGCAGCAAAAATGAATTAAATAAATTAGAAAACAAGAGGAATGTATTGTACTAAAAATACCTGGTGCTATTAGCAGGAAAATGGCAAAAAAAATTATTGACTGTACTTTAAAAATTCAAGTCCTAACCTTACTTATCAAGGTTGAAGATTTTGTTCACTTTATATAGATATTGAACTACTTATCTACATGATAAAATGTTATATGGTCCTATGTAATTGCATTTATTTCCTGATGAGGTTGCTGCTGCTGATGCATCTAATGGGCTATGTACATTATATTCAGAGCAAAGAGGAAATTACTAACTACTGTCATGTCAAAAATTAAAGGGAGGCAAGCAGAGCATTGCTAACAAGACGGGTTATAGAATAATGTGTTGTCTATTTTCAGTGCTACTCAAAAATGATATAAAAAGCACAAACTTTATATTTTGAATTTCCACTAGGTGTGGTTCTGTTCTGCATAAAACGTTTAAGCCATAACTGTAATCTCTGTACATTCAAAATTACCTACAACAGCCTATACTCTTCAGATTAAACCCAAAAACATGTAAAGCATCCACTACCCGTTTTCATGCCAAACAATCCAGCAAGTTATTTTTACCTGATAGTAAACAACAAATAGTCAGTGAGTCTGCTGTAAGAAACTAATACTAGCATTTTTAAAAAATAAAGGCTAAACACTAGCATTTAAATGTTATAAATAACAATAATATAAAAATGGATCATGTCAGGTCACGTTAGATCATGTCTAACCGCGCAGATTTTTTTCCTTAACATTATTACACTTGACAAGGCAAATCTGAAACCAAATAGTCAATGCATATTTCCTTCTTAAAATTTCGAAAAATGTTTTATGAATTAGTGTGACAGTACATCAGTTGACTGATACAGTACATCATCAAAATTAGGAGGTCGCAAAGAAATTATTTGTAGATTCAACAAATTCTGAAAAATTTAGATAATTTACTAAAGAGATAATCGCTGAGTGATGCACAATGCTGACTTTAGACAATCTGTCTAGTTCAAAGGGTTAAATAAAATTGTCCAGTTTTGAAAACTCTAATAAGTACTCTGCAGATGCAATCATTGCTACGTCATCACTATAGTAAAACACAAACTTTGGCAATATGTAGACTGAATGAATCAATAGCAAAATGAAATTTTCTTATTTTTTTTTTCAAATAAAATATACAATGGTCATAAGTAAAATTTTACTTGACATTTAACTCTTTGCAAATTAATAAGAAAGAAGCCATTAAAAATCTTGTTTGTGATCTCCATGTTCATTTGACTATAGAGCAGAGACAGCATATGGCTGACTGTTTTGATTAATGCTCACTGGATATTATAGATCTATCTTCCATCATGGCAGGTTACTAGAAAATAGTTGTATAGAGGAACCCTGTATTTTAAAAAAAAAAAAACACCAATGAATCAGATGTGTAATAAGGACACAAAACTAATAAGAATAAAGTCTTAACAACTGGTCCTGATAAATAATGGTATCATTGGATTTGTCTACCACATACAAATTTCCAAAGCTACACGCAAAACTATTCTCACATCATTGCTACCTGATAAAATCTAATGGCATACCAGGTTTAAAATTATGGAGTATTGCAGTAGATTGAAGAAAAAATTGTAATCAAATATATATTAACACAATACTAAAAAGATTTATTTTTCCAAATATGAATTAAATTCCTAATCATTCCAGAATTTAGAAATATTAAAACAGAACTATGCTACAATTTCTCAAGAATCTATGGTTACTAGTTCCAATTGTGGATTTGAGAAACTGGTTGGTTTTTAAGCTGTTCAGTTACATACACTGGATATCAGCCACAAGTCCAACTCATTAGGTTCAGAATCAAAGCATCTATATAGTTGCTCTTTTTTTGCCTTTGAATTTAAATAAAAAAGGTTTTGTCAAGGCGGTCAAAAAATTTTTTGAAATAATTTCAACAATTAAAATAGAATCTGTAAGAGTTTTATATAATATGTTATTAGTTAGCTTTGGTAAGAGAAATATTAATAGGGTTTGCTTTTTAAATGTGAATAGCCTTATATTTGTTTGTAAGCACAAAAAAAGAGACAGAGACAAAATTTTATGGCCAACAAATCATATTCAGTCAATTTTGTGAAGTTAATGCTAAAAGATGCTTTACTACCTGCTTTGCTACAGCTGGTGTTGGTCAGAAGTCATCAATTCAAATTTAAACAGTTAATTTGTAGTTCATACAGTTACTAATTCAGCTGTGCGCAGTTAGTTCGTTAGACAGTAAACTCATCAATTGTTTGATGTCTCGCCTGTAGCTTGGCTTCTCTTATTTTAACAAACCAACTCTCCCTTGCACGAAGTTTCCCAAGTATTCCATTGTTCCCCCAACTCTCAGTTAATGGTAGTCGGCCGGCCTTGCTTAATCTACACAGCACTATCTCAGTTTAAAAAAAGTAAATAAATAAGCTGGCTGGCTGGATGCATAGGAAGGTGGGGGGGGCTAACTAGTCTTGTAATTTGAAAACAAAAACCTATCAGAAAATAAACAACACCACCAGGTCAACGATTCACATCTTTACATCATCAGACAGTTTTTCTGTTCAAGCAGTGGACCTCAAATTCTTTAATGTTAAATATTTGCTTTTAATTCTGATTTCCAGGAAAAGAGATTTTAGAAAAATCCTCTGTTACCTGGAAGATTAATAATTTACCTGTCAAAATGTTTGTTGAATGTTCGATTCCGTTGATAGGAACCTTCCTTAAATGATCGTGAAGAATGCTGCTGTGGCGGCGGCTGCTGCGGCTGCTGCTGCGGCTCCTCAAAGGTTGACTGGTATCTGTTTTCATACTGAGTATTATCTCGGCTATAGAAGTACTCCCTGTTATATGGTTCATCCTCGTCGAGGCTACAAAGAAAAAAAAAAGAAGAGAGGGTTAACTGTAAAAAAAAAACAATTTTTTTTTTAAATAATAATTACTAATCTGTTTTCTGTAGCCTGAAATACTGAAACTCATTGTTAGAAATCGATCTGCAACTTTCATCTCACTAACATTTTAAAAACAAGGAAAAGAAGAAACTTCTTAATATAATGATTAGTGAGATTCATTGTACATCACACCTTCAGAATGCTATACTGGTAGGCACACTTCTTGAGAAATATTTACATTTTAATGAACAGTATTTCAATTTATGTAACTAATAAAAAGAAAACATGGAGGGGTAGCTTTTTAATGGCATCTTGCTATTTATCTGTTTTGCTTTCTAATTAACCCATTTTCATAAAGCATTGTCTTCATCAAACTATATACGAGCGACTAGTCTGTAGAGATACACTAAAGACAGCACTTCCATAACTAATTCAAGCATCTCTGCCTGCCAACAGACTCGCTGAGGCTGCAAATCAATTTCAAGGATTTATATTCAAAAAAAACAATACGAGGCCAGGTTGGCCAGCTGGTGAATATATCAAAAAATCCTAATTTTTACAGCTCTAATATTAAGTATTTCCTAGTCCCCATTTTAGTCAAACCTCCAAAGTAATATTATATATTTGGTGATAAATCTCAGAAGATGCAATGACATAGATAAAATGTATCGGCAGTCCATTGTGTTTATAACAAATGATAAATAAAAGCAGCCTTCAGTGACACCATCCAATCTCGTGTCCAATGTTTTCCTGCATTATAAACAAAGCTTAATGCTGAGGATAGACTGAAAGAGACCAATTAAACAACATATAAAGATAAATGCTTAGATGTCAGTAAATCTCATGCATCTGGAAATGAAGATAGCATGCCATTTACCAACAATATTTAAAACCAGATTGGGCCAGCCTAAAATCCATTTATTTCTCTTTCACAATGGCTTACATGACAGAGATATTTAGAATACTGTCAAACCCTGCTTCACTAGTTGTCTGTCTGTCGAGCAATAGCAGTGTTTTAACTGTTTTGCGCTATTGGTAGCAGTTGCTGTTCTAGAAGTGCTATTTCATTTTATTTTGATTTCCCATCTGTTCCATCTTCATGTAACTTCAATACAACTTTGCACACCTGATGGGAATGTTTTAACTTTAGAAGGTTACCTTTCAGCATAGCAAGTCATGTTTATCGTCTCAATGAGTCTGCTTTAAAAATAGTTTGAAGACAGTAAAATCTTGAAAACACACGCATATGTTATTGGGTGGAGATTACCGATGAAAGCCTTCTGCAAAAGATCATTAACTGTTTGTCATAATCAATCTCATATGGGACAAGTACACTAGCATATTACTTTTTTTTTTGTTGCTATATTAACCTTCCACATACCTATCAGCCTTTAGAAATGGTTTTATGGTTTTAAATGTGTAAAGGGCATTGAAGAAAATAAAGAAATGCAAATAGTAATTGAAAAGTCAAAAACATTATCCATAATTTGTTGTTTAGATTTAAAACTTGAATTTAAATGTTAATCTCATTTTCTGGAACCTTATGCATATAAAAATAGTTTGTAAATCTACTACTTTTTATTCACGCATAAACATACTCTTAATAACTTTAAGTTATGGGAATTTCCCAAAATACTTTGAGGTATCCAAAATTAGACTTAACAGAAGCTGACTCTTACTGGTTTTTATTCTTGGATGATACTGGATACATGCTGGTCTTTGGTCTTATCGCCATTTTAAGTCGTGTGGAAAGACTATTTGGAGAAATGTCAAACTGTTTTGCTATCTCTCTTTTACTCTTTAGTCCCTTTTCAACTTTAGAAATTGCCCAATACTTCGTCTCAATTTTCTGAGTTTGCGGTTTGTGTGTTTTTTTTGTCATATTCATGTGCGAGTTGCTACTGACATTGTTGCTGCAGTGGAAGGTCAAAAGACAAGTGATACGAGGAGGGGGAGTTAAGCATCTTTAGATAGGAGAACGTTCACAACTCATAAAGTTCACAAGAAACATCCTTTTATAATAACTAACGGCATTGATGATCGGTGACTTATAAAAAAAAATTCAGTTTTTTAACAAACGCACAGCAAATTACAATCAAAATTAATCATCCATTGTAGCAAATTTTGAGTTATAAAGAGAAATTAACATGTAATTATACTTAATAAAAAGCCTTATCTTTTTTGAACTGAAAGAAAGTCAACCATGGTTCTTATGAGAAATAGGCATTTAGGCAAGATCTGTGTGCCACTTTGAGTTATCAAGAGTTTCTTGTATACATTCTACCTACTGATTTTAGAATATGCTTTTACATTTCAACAGTTTTGTGATGTATCTCATTTTTTAGCCTTTAACATCCATCACATAATTTTAGGGTGGCAGAGGGTTTTCCATTCCTTTCTTAGATAAAGTTTTAACTTATAAGATTTAGTTTCTTTTCCAACAAGCCAAACTTCATAGATTGACATTTTACCACTTTTTTATGTCTGTCTGTCTGTCTTGAATTGTGCAAGCAGATACAAAAAGCAACTTGAGTAAGAAATGTGTGCAAATATCCAACTAAATATTGAAATGCTTATCTTATTTTGTGTATTATTATTATTATTATTATTAACGTGCTATAGTAATACCAGCTAAAAGCATACCAAGTTTTAGCCATAATCTTTTGAACACTGTTAGTATAATGGTCAAGAGTATAGATGAGATCCTTATACCAAAGAAAGTTAGTTAATGGATAAGATATTTTGCTATTTGGGTGTGTAATTTGGTTTTGATAGATTGCCAAAATCTTTGGACTATCAAACAGTTGTTATCTATATGTTAACATCCAATGCTCCATAAACTCCAGAGACTTGATAAAGAACCCTGATTGCAAAAGCCAATTTAGAAAAGAATACGACCAGCTGATGAACCCAGATCTATCAGTTCACTTTCATTGGCTGCATCTGGTTGTGCAGAAGGCCTGAAGATGTAAAGATTGATCTGGTATTCACTGAAAATACCTTAATACAGTGTCTACAATTTCTACTTTCCCTCCTGCCCCTGTTTCCTCATGGTATCCTGCAATCTGGGACATACGTCCTGCATGAAGATGCAGTGATCTAACAGTAGCAGCAGAGAAGAGAAAACAGAGCATGCCAGCTTACTCATCTGTGCTACAATCTTTATCAAATGGTGACAGAACTTTATTGCATTTAGGCTCTTTAAAGTACACAGAGTGTCCCTATCAAATATTGGCTTTCCTGTTGATATTTTTCTTTTCTTTCTTCATCTGCAATTACTCAAAGCATCACCCGCTCTCAGTTCTTTCACAAACTATAAAATGCATAATTCAGATTTTAAATTCCCTTTACTTGATAACAAAACAATTATCACAAAGGATCAGCCACCAAGAGATCTTTAAGCTGAAGATAAGCACCAATACCTAAACTAAAAAAATATAGTAAGTAGATAAGGGAAAGGGAACAACCAATGGATTTCAATATAAACAATGTATACATAATCAATACTAAATAATTTCAGGTTTACAAGTTGTGTGTCAAGAAAAAATAAAATTCTAAAAATCATGTAATATTTTCACTTTGCCATATTATTTGTTTATTTAGAAGAAATATACTTTAGCTACTTTACCTGTCAGTCAGCAAACCTAGACTGAAGTAAGTGACAAACCAACCACTCCTTCCTTTTCTAAGAAAACTAATGATGACAGACAGTTATCTGGATATTGTCAGCCAAGAAAAGTGGTCTTTCTAGTAACAGGGTCCCTGCAAGCGCACTGGCTGAGTCTCTCTCCGTCAAAGCACAAGACTGATACTACAGTAAAGAGCAAATTTGGAATGGAAGTAAAGGCTACAAGTGCATCAAAGTTCATCCTGATTTTGATTATCTAAACTGAAGAGATCAAAAATGGGCATACAAATTAGTTTTCTTATGTATTTAACATAATACTGATTTCGCTTTCTTGGTCTGTGATATTTATGCTTTGAATTCCACAGTGATGTCAATATAACTGAGCAGTTGTATCGTGTTTAGCAATAAACAGCCACTGAAGAGAAATATCAAGTTCTGTTTAATGCTGCTGCTGTGTCATGTACTAATCTTTATTTTGGAAACCGTCCTGGTGAGGAAGTGTAGTGCCACAGTTATGCTCTTGTCAGTACCGAAATTCTCCATTTTGAGATGTCGGAAGAAACCAATGTGACCAGCTGGCAAAGTAAACCGTGCTGTGGAGGGGCGCCAAACTGCCCGAGTTCCATTTAATAAGCGTGAAGCTTTTAAAATAAGCCAGGCTATTTATATATAACATAATTTGGCATTTACTAGTGCAAACATTAAAGAGAGCATTTAAAACATAGCATGCAAACTGGTTAATATCACATTGATTAATTTTGCTGCTCCATAAATACAACTCCTAAAGTCACACTAATCATTAATTCTGTTATGAAGAACAAATGTTTGAAAAGGGAAATACATTGAAATACTTCAGATCATCAAATTTTACCTCGAGAACAATATGTGCATATATAAGCATTATTGTTTACATACTACATGAAGTGCCATGAAGACTGGAAGTTCTATAATATTAAAAGTGGGCATGAAAGTGTAATAAATCGTGAAGCAAGTAGAAAGCTTAAGAAATCACTTTTTTGTTGCATTTTTCCTTAAATTTTCAAAGCAAACTTAAACAGTATTGATAGATACCTGCTTACCCATTCAAATGGCCTAAGAAGATAATATTATCCACTTTTTCATTCATTAATTAAAATAAGTTTAACACTATTACTATTTCATACAATTAACTTCACAATAAATCATTTTTAATAAGCAAGATTTCTAGAAAAATACAATATCAATCAAAAAGCAGCTTACTTTACAGTTATGCAGCATTTCTACTTTATCTCAACAAAATCTGAATGACAGTATTAATTTATGCTAATTTATGCAATGTTTGCTAACATGAGAACTACCAAAAAGTACATACATAAAAGCTTAGAAATACCTGTCATTATTTTGTTATATTTTATTTGTTTTTCAAGAAATTCAAGTGAAACAGAACTGTTTTTTTAAGTGTTATGTTAAAATGTGAAATGTTCTAATAATTTGTGGAGTTTCTGATATGATTCATTGAGCCAAACAGTTTTCCTACAAAGTAGTTCATTAGGCAAAGAACAACACTCTCATCCAGCAACCGGTCAGCTGAAAATATCTTGTTCTTGTTAAAGTAAGCAAAGCCACTCAACATCTGCTTCAAGCCAAAACTTGATCCAAAATTTTCCTGGCTTGTTAGCCATATATTTCTCATCCACTGACCATATTTGTTTTTACCCAGTTCATACCAGAGAATGCTGTTGACAGTAAACCAGTTCCATGCCTCAGATGCCAGGCCAAATTGGTCATTTTGAAGATGCTATACTGGCTTCTGTTGTTTTCAAATTGAAACACACAACTTTATAATTTCAGAAAATCTGTTTTGTCCCATGGTTTGGTGAAAACATTGTAGCCTTCATATACTAGACCACAGACTTCCATCCACTGATAGGCCTTTAGTGCCATGTTTTCCATGAACATACAGTAGTACCATAAACATATTCAAGTGCTCCAGAGAGATTAACCACGAGTCATCCTGCAGTTAGTGGTGGGCCAACTTCAGTGAAGCACAAGCTCGTCTATGAACAGTTGGAAAGACTCATTACACTCTCTTTAGTAATATGGACGTTTTTACATGGGTTTGGTCTTAGAACTTCAACATGTTTTGTTGAGGCATTCTTTAGGCAGCTTGCACAAGTTACAATATCCCACACAGTGCTATCACTCACACCAGTGTGTGGAATGGCACATGATCTCATTCCTTCGGTGGTGTCCACCTGTTGCTATTTACTCACTCAGGCAACTTCATAGCAGCACTTGACTTTTGTAGATAATTGCTGTCTCCAAGATAACAACAAAAATGTAACTTCAGTGGATCACTATCTATGGTTGTGTTTTTATTCTTTACCTTCATTTTCAGTTTTAGCAGCACTATCATCTTTAACAGTTGTTGGGGCTTTCTCCCAAAAGAAGGATCCTCACCATGATCCAAGCAAATTTCATCACTATTTATGTCTACCTCACTTTTGTCTCCAGGTTCAGCTTCTGATAAGTTCTGTAATAACTGCAAGCAATGTAGTGCAGTCAGAAGCTGTATTCTTGGTCTATTCATTTTTATAGAACAATAAATTTCACAGCAGACATACAAAAGCTGTAGAATAAATAAATCTCAACTAATCTTAAAAAGTTTCCTTTTGTAGGTAACACACAAAATGCATGCATTGCTCTGAAGTTCAGCTTTAAGAAAAAAGCATATTCTCACAGCAGGTGAGTCAAGGTCCGCCTACTCACGAAGTCAAATATATCAATTTCTCTAAGGTGGAAAAAATAACTGCTCCAATAGTTTGAGGTATAGCATATTATATCTCTGTTAGTTATGCAACCTTAGGTCTATTGCTGCTAATAATAAGGTAGTGGAAAAGTAAAAAATGCACAGACTCTTAATTGCTAAACAAGCAGAGTAAAGTGTATTAAAAACACCACTATTGTTTTCTCATTTCTGCTAAATTTTTATCATCATCTTAGTTTATAACATCATCAAATACAAACCAGATATGTCTGAGTGAGACTCTGTACAACTACATTGATCAAATTCAACTTTTACATTAGGACTGTTATGATTAACATATCTTCTATTTTAAAATACTAGAAATGTATCTAATACATCATTTGAAAAAGCACAGATAACCTACAAAATTAAGTTGAAAGAATCAACAACAAAAATCTACACAAAAATATTAACATGGATTCCTACAGAGAAATATCCAAAGCCAGACAACAACACACCAAAAACGAAAGTCGATCCTGGAAAAAATACCTGTTATACAATTTAAATTAAAGTCCTTATATTTGCCTGTATTTTTTGTCTGCTCATGCGTCTATGGAACTAAAAATAAGGGAATATATCAAAACAGAGAACTACGAATCACAATTAACGCAGTCAGCTAACAGAACTATAACTGACGATTAAGATTTAAAATGTCTAGCCTAAATTAAAGATTAGTTTCATTCTCATGCGCAAATAGATAACATTCAAGCTTTAGTTACAATATGGCCGTGCAGCCTTAATATGGATAAGTGCTGTTTAATCTCATACCTCATTCAGATGTTTTCACATTGTTAACAGCTAAAACATACACAGGGGAGGAAGATGTAGCTGCCCAACTTTGTGGATATAAAATACTAAATACATTTTATCTAATACATTTAGAAAGTGCATTAGTTTTTTCAAATAAACTTCATTCACTAGCAGCTGCAAAGCAAGCATATCAATATCACCTGAAATATTTTAAGTATAATTAAAATTACCTGATTTCGTTTATCACACAGAGGACTGTTCCTCTCACTCCAAAACCACAATGTCATATCCCATCTTTTGTTTGCTTAATTTTAGTCGGGCTTTCTTTGGCAATGGGAGACTGACTGTCCCAATAAAAGTAACCTTCTAACAGTCATTCATTAATATGAATAGCTAATACATGTTTTCAGGATATTAATCAAATGATACATCTATACTTCATTAAAAAATAAGCTATAAACACATATTCTTTACTTCTGCAGCAAATGCTTGCATACATGCACACAGTCTGTTAACGGCTAAAAAAATCTTTTGCCTACAGTAATGTGGTTATCTGGCTTCTAGCCAAACCAGGATTAAGTTCTGACAAATGACTGTTTCCTGCTAACCCACTTCTTATAGATGTTTTCTAAATATCATAAGCTATTTTTAACCAGTAAGATATGAACCAAATATTAATCAAGCAACATTCATCTTTAATTTTGTGAATATTAATTTTAAAAATACAATATATTCTGTCATTCTGGTTAGGAGCTCACATAGTCCCTATGTAATTCTATTATAGATATTTGGAAATATAGATTATTACCTTGTATTTTTTGTTTTATACTAAAGATCAGATAAAATTACAAGCTGTCAGACACTTCCTACCATCAACATTAAAGATATTGTAGCACATCTACAAGTTTTGATTAATGCTCCACAAAAAGCATAGTATTTTTCTAGTATAAGTAGAAAATTAGACTTGCACAACTAGTTGATTCGACTTACTGCATACAGTGAAACGGCAGCGTCCACAATCCAAACTTCTCTCACACACCCATACCCTAAAAACTGCTTAATTAATTAGTGGATGATTCATACTGGATATGTCCCAGGTACTTTTCAAATAAGGTCTAAGCTCCTTCTTTTGCTGCATTTAGTTGTTGTTTTTACCTATTATTTGTTCGTGGTTTGAGTGTTCAAGATTATCATTTATGAGATTTATCAAGTCACTTTACTTTTCTACCAGATCATAGTGTATTTGTAAAATGTCAAGGTTCCCCTTTCCTCATACCCCTTACAATTTCCATACATTTATTCTACTTCCTCCAATGCTAATCTGAAACTTAAATGTACTTCCAATAAAAGCACTTTCCTTGACAAGATTCTATAGCTGGAACCTGACAGTCCACGTAAAACATACATGTATACTAACAGGATTTAACCACAATTAATATTTATAACTATCATTTAATAATAAATAAAGCATGTCAGATATATCGAAAATGTGAAAATTCCATTTTAAAATACTTTACTGTCTGGTGTAAGACATTAGAGTTAATCATTAATGAAGCCTTATTCTTATGGAGATGAAGCAGCGGGTAGGTGTTTTGGGTTCTGAGTAGCTTGGAAGCGTGTCAAAAATCTCATATCAGATTTAACAGTAAACAAACTTCATAAACATGATAAAGTAAAATAAACCAATATAGAAAGTTCAAAATCAAATGGAAAATTTGATTTTGTATACCTTTTTTTTAAAAAAAACTATAAGATACAACACTGAACCGGTTCCATCCTAGTATTTTAATTTTCACTCTCGAAAATAGAAAACGTTTTTTTAAAAAAATACATGGCTAATCTTTATCATCATCATCAGTAGTCAACCGTCAAAGTATATTGGTTTTTATTACTTTCTGTCGAGTTTTGTGGAGATGCTATAGGTAATCTAGCTCGGTTACAGTTACTAAACCATCCTCATAAATCCATTTCACATAAAACATACCAAGGACTTGATACTCAAAATAAGGAAATTCATAAATTTTTATTTGCAAAGTAGCCATGGTAACCTCTTAAGTTCAGTGAATATGCAACAAAAAATCTAGCACAGCATTTCCCTAAACTATTAATTCTTTCTTTAAAGATAACACTTGTCTGGATGCAATGCTTCAGGGATTTCGCATATTGTTCACACGTGTGTAACTTTTTAAAGACATTATCTCAATTTTTGACATTCTGCAATTCATCAAATTTGAGACATTCACCCAAACTTACAAACTAATACATCAAGATAGTTATGGGTACCAGAAGATGCAGATGCATATGGTACAAAAGAATACATACTTCTTCAAATTATGTTTATCGTCTCTATTCCACTATATCATCCACTTAACATCTAAATGCTACAAAATATCACCCATAAAAACTAAGCCTTAAAATAAAAAAAATATATGAAACAATTTACCCCGATTCTAAAGGCCACTACTTACCATATAATAAACAGGGTTCTAAATGGTGGTTCCTCACTCAGAATGAGACTAATTTATTTGTAGCATAATTTTTAATTTTGTCAGAACTTAATTTAGGTACAGCGTGTTGGCTTTATCAGAAGTGCCTGACCCGTGCAGGCATACTAGCAAAATCAACGCATCAACCACATGTAATTAATATCACAAAAATAAATGCTAAAATTAAAAACATTCAGATTTACCACTTAGACCCCCAGCTGACTGACTGAAGTATGATTTGTTGCTCGCTTTAGTATATACACTTTGAATATATGTATTTAATACTTATATTATTAGATAAACTATTATGTACACAAGTAAACATGCAAAAATAACATACAATGGGATGTAAAGTCAGGTGACCTTGGAGGATATTCATGAGCAGTTCCACAATGACCTAACCACATCCAAGGAAACTCCACATCAAGGCTCAAACATCTCCCCTGTGTGATACTGTGGTGGTGCACCATCTTGCTAAAAGTAAACCTCAGAGCCTCCGTAGCAGGAACAGCGTCATTGCATAGCATTTCCAGGCAATTTTCAGCCATTACAATATAATTAAAAAAGAATGGCCCAACAATGCCATGAGAAGAGCACCTGACTCACACAGTGACTCCTGATATTTGGGTTTTGCACTGCCCAAAACACAGTTGTGACCATGTGCGCCCATTCAGGTTGAAGGATGCCTCATCAGACCAAACTACCCTGTCCTCAAAATCACCACATTGATTGCGTGTTAATAGACCATTTGCAGATCTGTTCTTCTATCCAGATCTTTATCATTTGAAATAAGATGAACATTGTATGTTGTTTTCACGTTTACTTGTGTACATAAAGTTTTATTTACTCACTGCAATAAGTTTTAAAAATAGATAGTTCAAAGTGTGTATACATATTTTTGAATCACCCTGTATATATTATTTGTGCACAATCCATTCTTGCTCATTTTCTCTGAGAGATTTGAATTATTTACCATAAAATCTCGCTCTTACATAAATTACATATAGATACAATGCCAACAGATATGTACAAAAGTGAAGATTGCAGTATAATAGAGCAATAATCAATGATAAGATTTTTTGTGGCTAAAAAGGCAAAAGGCAGTTGATGAAAAGACCCAGAGTGCTTGTAAAGAAATTCTGAGCAAGCATCAACTGGTAAAGTGATGGCCACTGTGACTCCAGTGTGTCAACTTTTCTAAAAGAGCCACCAGTTGACAAAACCCCAAACTGTCACATCCTACGTGCTAGAACACCAGCAGCAGCAGCCTGTGTTTACTGTAGGAAGACAAGCTCTAGGGTAACTGATGATTATGCTGAACCACATGCATCTATCTTCATTAAAACTCTTAGAATTAAAAGAAAGAAAGAAAAAAGGTTTCATACTATGAACCACTTTTGTACTTAAGATTTTAAAAAATAAAAAGTATTTTGTCATTAGTTTTATTTCTACAAGATATATGATCAAAAATAGAACATTATTATTTTAAATTTATATTTCATATATACCTAAAAAGTATTCAAAACACTTAAGGATTTAATTCTGTTTTGTTCTAGTGGCCATATTGAATTGGAGTAAAGAATGAAAGATACTTACATATTCAAATAACAATAAAATTAGAAAGATATTTTTCAGAAATGTGAAATAATATACATTTTTAAAATGTTGTTGGTTATTATGCAATTTCAACACCAACTCACTGCCTCATATCACAGCCTTAATGATGTCCTAATTTGCAAGTCTGAGGCTCTGTTAACCTTCCTGCCAGTTAAAGACAGATCACCATCACAGTTTGCAAGAGAGACAGGTTCGCTTCCTCCATTAACAAATCATAGACCTACCTGCCATGTGGCCAGATCTCAAAGGAGCCAAAAACATTTGCCTGCATATTTAAGCTTTCAGATATTTATGGATAGAATGATAACCTGAACCTCAATAGAATATTTTAAAAACAATAATCTTTAGAATTTAATAATAAGCTTCCACTTGAGAATTCTGCAACAATTTAATAGGGAAAATTTATTAATGAAGAAAACAAACTATATAGAGTTAAACAGAGTTCAATATATTGGCATTTAAATAATAGGCAGGGTAGTGTGGGAGCAAACCGCTATAATTTCCTGAAATAGTTTCTTCTTTTCCTTCCTCAGTCGTACCAGTTTCTCTCCAGATCTAAAAATGAAGTGTGTGCACCCTATTCTCCTCGGCTTGCTCTGGTGCACACAAGTTTGAAGAAATAACAGGATATTAAATAACTTTATGCAATGAATATGTAGAACAAATGTGCCAGCAGTTTTGAAGATAAAAAGAATTTACATCACTTGTAAGGGAAGACTACCCTAACCCTGCCAAAAGAACGGATGGACCTTATGAATCTCGTCTAATACCATTACTTCAAGGAGTCAATGAGTTGATGTTATCAAAACTATCACTATATTCTTTTGCATATTATTATTTTTATAAGTTCTATCTATAGCATATCGGTTGAACACAATCTGTAGCAGATAATAAGAACACCAACGCCATTCTTTCTCGTTAGTGACATGCGCAACAAAGATTTCATAGGTACTAGATTTTGTTGCAATTCACTAAATCATTTAACAAAAGTTCAGTATTTCTTCCTCTTATTATTCAATGACTAATCTTGTGCGGTGTTAATTTCTTATCAAGAGATGCATGCTAATTCTATTCTTCACTCGTCGTTCAGGAATCAGATTTTAACTGATGTGCCGTGCTACTTGGTAGGTAGGTAGGCCACCATATTTAACAGCTTCACTCTATTTCTTTAGCTCAATGCTTAGAGAACAAAAATAAAACAATCTTTAAAAAAAGTATGCAACAAAACATTTCCAATACTATTTAAGTCTTTCATGAACTGAGAAAAGAACCCTTCAGTTGAAATGCAGTCAGACCCTACAAGGAGAAATGCTATCGCCATTAGAACTTTTTAAAAAGTAATTGAAAATTTGAGTTGCGCAGCTTCCATTGAGGCACATACAATCCAACAGACAGCTCAATGCTAAATTTTTTTAATTAAATGTTATACAAGGCATCTTTATAAAACCTATCAATTTAATTTGTAGGTTCCATAGCAGTCATAATACAATTTAAAGCCCACTTCATAATAAACAATCAAAATAAATAAAACCATTTTAAATGAACATTAATAGAAGATATAGTGATTCAGAAAGATTCTGTTCTCATTTCTCAAGTCGCACTGCAAACAGGTCGGCAAAATTGTTGTTGCTATGGTAATTAGCTGAACAAATAAGTTATACCACAGTAGTATACTGTTTACTGTTGTGATGCAGAGGTAAACCTACTAAAAAATTAAGAAATGCAATATTTTGTAGTCTTAGAAGGCAAAAAAGCAACATTATTGGTATGTAAAAATAGATATGAAAACAATAGAACTACTGTACTCATTACATCTTGAAGGAATACACATAGAAAATAATAAAATTTGTTTATGTTGGTGTTTAAAGATGCACCATGAATTATTTTTTCCTTGTGAATATTGAGAGACGGGAAAACAGCGAAACAGATGTAACTCCTAAAAAAGTTCAAGCACACAAACTTCTAAAAAATTTTAATTTAAAATTCTTGAAATGAAAATAAGCGGAAACTGGAAAACTAAAGTCTGAAACACAATTGTTTATAAAATTAGAGATATGTACGTATTTTCATTTTCTTTTATTAAAACAAATTAATGTAAAAAAGATATCAAATATTAATTGTTTGTACCTACAAGCTCCTGCTGCAGTAGTAAAGTCTTCATTCAGATTTGTTAACTTAATAATCGTCATTCTCAAATTTATTCTTCAACAGTTAAATATATTAAATTAAGTTTTAAAATATCGCAAAGCTCATTCAAAAGTCATTATTAGCATCTGCACTTTTCCCTTTCAATGCATAAAATCTTTTTACATTTTGACTTCATGAAGCAACAAGAATCATACAAATCCACTTCTCCAATTTTGAGAGTTTCCAGTTCTGGCACATCTTCATTCACATTCTCTTTAGCGTGTTACCAAGTCTTTTAGAGAAGAAATGGTTTCTACATCAGTTATCTCTACACAAACGTCAAGGGCACTGTCCACTGAAACAAAAAGATCTAACTCCTGGGTAAAAAAAGAAACACTAGAAATCCCTTTATCAACTTCCTCAACCTCATCTGGGCCATTGTTTTCCTCGAAACAAAACCAGCTTCTAAAGCACTTTCTGACATGGCTAGAAGTCACTGCCTTCCAAGTTCACTAAGTGCAAAGCACTCCACGTGCTGAAGTTTTACATAATCCTTGGAACAACTGTTTCCACAGTGAAAATTGACATAAAAATCAACATATGCAGGAATTGATTCTTGTAGTGCTGGTTAATGCTATAAACGATGCCTTTATCCACAGGATGGATAGAGGGAACTAAAATTCGGTCCCCATATGTGACAGATCAAGGCAAGTAGCATTATCCATAAAAAAAAAAAGCAGCTTCGTGTTCCACTTTCTCACCCTATCATTCAAAGATCAAAACCATTTTGCAAAAATGATACAAAAATCTCACATCGCAGTCAAATGGATATGCTAACAAATCCACCAACACTTCTTCAGTCCATGCATCAGCAGCAGGTTTGTCAATCAGCTTTTTCAACACAAATTTTTTTGTACTATGCCTCAAAGTGTTCCTCCACACAGAGTTCTTTAGCAAGTTCATTAGCTTTAGCTTTCAACAAGCAGATGCCAGATACAAACTCTTTCTCTCTTCTTTGATTAAACCACCTAAACAGTATTGGCCGCCCTTTTCACACTTCTCTTTCACGTCTAAATTTGCTTCCCCCCCAAAAAAACATTCAAAATGTTTGCTTATCAATAGTAATGCTGTTTATCCAATTGCATACTTGACGCTAACATTCAGGGAAGTTATGTCATAATCTACAGCATATCAGATAGTAGTATCAACATAGCATCATTACTATCATTTGGTTTTACAAGATTTAATCCCAAATAAGTGGAAATTCTTTCGGTTCTGGAAGAAATTTCCTGGCTTTTCTGAAGTGAATCGCGTAGTGCAGGGCTTGCTACAAACGAAATACCAGCCACACAAATTTCACCAAGTCAAGGTGATTCAGCTTTCAACAATCAATACTGGTTCAGCACCAGAAATCAGACAATCATATCGTGTCTAACACCACTGGCAGTGCAGAAAAACATTAAATCCATCTTAGAAATGCGAGAGAGAAAGAAGAGGCTAGTAACCAAATCTATTGTGGACAGATGGCTGATACAAAGTTTTTTAAAAATTGTGCAGCACATGGTGAGGAATTATTAAGTAAAAAAATATTTAAAATTCTAAAAAAAAAACAAAAACTCAGAGACTCGAAGAATGTCATGAATTCCTGTCAGTATTGGACTAAAAAAAATCCAATAAATTAGATTTCATCACTTGTAACAAAATAAGCGAATAAATTTTTTTATGAAAAGAAGATCAATGAAAGCTTTGAGAGTGTTCTTTAAGAACAATTTCCAATAAAGATCTATTATCATCATCATGTTATATAAATCTCACATTTCACAAAAGCCGTGATCTAATCTGAGTAAGAAATTTTCCTCAAAAAATCTGTTAGGACAAACATTTTGATGAAAAGATACTAAATAAGATCCTGAAATCAATTCTCACATTATTTATAGAGTTTAACAATAATTAACTTTTTTTTTCCAAATCAAGGATTTAAAAGTAGCCAGAGTTAAAGGTGCTGATCCCTTATTAATTTCAAAGACTTTTTAAGATGATTGTGTAGTTTTCCCCAGTTCCTCCTCGTAAAATATTGTGCACCTTGTTTTAAATTTGGTATATATACAAAGCACAGACAAATATGAGTGTAAATGGCAGGAAAACTATTTCTTTTCTTCAGTCCATACTGGACTATTAAATGTTCAATATAAATTAAGCTAAAAGTGCAATGCTACCTTATCTTATACCCGCTGCTCCAATTTGAAGTGTGTGAAAACCCTTGGATTTCAGAAGTAAAGGCCAAACGCAATTAGACTTCCACACAACACACACAGAGACAGCCAGAGACAGGCAGACAGCAGAAATGACTGGAAGACAGGTCAAACAAGTTTTATTTAAAAAGAAAACAAGGTAACCAGTCACATCCAGCATCATGCAGTGTGAGGGCTCCAGTTTAAAGGTCAAGTGTCTTGTTAAAGATTTCTGCATGTTTCATTTGCATATAACCAGGAAATTCCAATGAAACAAATTTTAACAACTTAAATATAAAAAGACACAAACAGGACCAGAGAGATTTAAAAAAGAAAACCCATAAACTGCTAATGAGTGGGTATGACTGTATCATTTAGTTTTACAAACCCTATTATCAGAGGATCAGATACCCTAATCTATAACTGTTAAAATTTAACATTTTGTAAATGTGCTAGATTTTCCCATTCAAAGATGGAAGATCAACATCTCTTTCATCAAGAGACCATATATAGAACGTGTTTTGCATTTACAAAAACATCTAAAAATTAATAAATTGGTTGGGTAGAATGTTCATAACATAATGCACTAAATACAAGAGAGATTTTTTTCAAGTAGACAGCTCAAGAGTTGTTTTTTTTCTTACACAAACTCTGTTCGTTGTTTCAGTAACATTCCTTGTGTAATCATTATTTTGTTTCTTCCCCTTTGTCAAAATCATTAAATGTTTTGGTCACCAGCTATAGCTACTCAATTCTCAATTAACCCTTTAAAGCTTAGCAGCTGGTAAACCAGTCTTCCACATGGTTCTCTTTACCAATGAATAATATGGTAATTCCTGACCAATCATCGGCTATGTTATATCTGTCCATGGAGCTCAGGGTTCAAAGGGTTAGTCAGTTAAAAATGTGTATACCATTTTATGTAGTATAACTCAAGCACAGCTTGATCTTATGAACTGGAATTTACTACAAGCAAATGCACATAAGTACTACCATCTGAAACTATCATGATTAGTACAATTTTAAATATTCACAATTACAAACATAAAATATTCAAACAGTATTATTTTAGTTACCTGATTCAAGGAGGTAAATGAAACAATAAAAATTAGAAATTTTTATGCATATGACCTTAAACTTTCAGAGTAATTTCTTTCTCTTGCTTAGAAAATATTCATTTAAGGTAATCAACAACTGTTCAATTATTCTAGATTTGTTTTATAACCACACAAAGCCATCAGCAATATTTATCAAGTAATGCTATTTTCTGGTTTTAAATACACAAACCAGCATTAGTGAATGTTAGTGCAGATACTCTATTCAGACCATACAAAAATAATATGCAAGAATATTAAAAAATTATTACAAATTAATTAGATAATGTATATTATATTACAAATGGGGAATAATCATATTTTGTATTATTAGTTGATAATATTAGAAAATCAACCTTAAGCCGAGCAAAATGTATGTTCACCACTTGTATTTTAGACGTCTTTAACATGAAAGAGCAGAAGAATTAAATTTCTTTAAAAAAATCAATAGATAAACAAAGTGAGTTAGCCTACAAAATTTCAACTTCAGGTATCACTTATATGAGAAAGATAATGCAGAAGCAAGATTAGCAGTTTCTTTAAATGAGAGCAAAAGAATCTGAAAAGGTTTAAAGAAAACTCCATTTCAAAGCAGTGTGTTTTTCAGCAACACTGCAATCCAGATATACCTAGAGTTTTATCATCAGCCGGGGAAAGATGAAAATTACAGTTATTTGTGTCAGTAGAATTACTGTTTGTTCTCATGTCGTATTCCCTCTCAATCTAAGCCTATTTATGACTTTTCTGAGTTAACTCCTGGTTCAGTTATTAGTCTTTAATTTTTTTTAAATATAAATCCTTGCCTATCCTCTACAATATACTTCTTTCTTATCTCACTTTCATAATTCGTAAAATCCAATAATTAAAATCGTAAATCTACATAAGTGTGCTACTAAACTTTTCAGACTTTAAAATTCAGTGCGAGGATCCCCTTTATTCCACCTTCTGGTGGGACTGTGGTACGTACATACATTGTATAGTCTCCATCAAGCATAGTCCATGGCTGCGCAATACATCATTTGGTGAGAGCAGCCATATATCTCATAGCTATTTGGAAATGTCACTTATAATGACACTGGTGAATTGTTATTCATCAGCAGATTTTTAAAATTTTGTTTTAATTTACAATAATATTTCTTATCTTTTGACAAATGTACATGCTAGAAATATTTTAGTATCATATTTTGTTAGCTGGTTTTATAGAATGAAAAGTTTAAATGAGCAGTGTTAGAATTATATACAGTAATTATCTTTTATTCCTACTTGAATTTCATTTTAAAAAACTTTTCAAAATGGAAGAAGTATTTTGTAAATTTATATTTAAATCTCAATTCCTCTACACTCATTTTAGAGATAGTTGTATATACTGCACATAATCTAGAGCAAGGATGGGCAAGCTATGGTCTGCTGCAGTATTTCAAACTGCCTTGTGTGGACAGGTCACTACAGCCCTTTACTGAATGGTTTCCAGCATGAAAATCAGTGAGTATTGACCCATCCTGCGCATAGCAGCATGCTAGCCGATGACTCATGCAGACTGACAACCCAAAGCCAGTGGTCCTTACACGGTTACATAATGACAGACTGAGACAGATGACTCACGTGAACCAACCGAAAAGTTGGATGATTCTGCACAGTATTCTTCTCTGAGTGATTCATGACAAGAGATGACTGAATCCAAACGAGTTTACATACTCGTGACCTTGACATCAAAGATCCGGTGTGAGCACTGGAAATCAAAAGTCCACCAAATACATACAGGCAATAAGAGAAATAGGTGGTGTCTGCTCATCTCTACTGGAGTTTGGTTGTCACTCCCTGTTCAGGTTCTCCATTGTGGTGGTTTGGCATTTATGACTCTTATGAAAAGCCATTGCCCCCCCCCAAAAAGAAAACAGAAGTGAACAGTATATGCAGAACGTTCAATACGGACTGGACAATGAAGTATTTCTTCAGAGGAGTAGGTACAAAATCTGTCTGCTCGAGTTGTGTGGTAGTATCTAAGGAGTGCAGTGTGAAGCCGCGTGACTTGGTGGTGTTGGTCAGTGATTCTTATTCAGTTTGTGCTTTTCTTTCTTTCTTAGAGAGAACCAGCAACAGGTACAAAGCCTCGTGTTTTGTTTTTACACCCAAGATTGCACCAATAATCCTATATTATTGCTTTTTAAGTTGTATTTTATAAATAAATTAGTTGTATATAATCCAGCCTTTTATTTTAAATATGGCTCCCAGACCCACTTCAGTCTACCTTAACAAGTCACAAATGGCGAATATTTGTCTGATGCTAATTGTTGACATGAATTTTTTTCTACATTTTACAAAAAAAAAAAAAATTTTATAAATTAATTTTATCTCACTGAAGTAGCTAACAAATTCCCCAGAGCCGGTTCTCTTTATGTTCACACCCCCGAATGGCAGGTGACATCAGAAATGCAAAACACAATGCACTTGAAATAGTAGATGAACACAAGTCCTCATAAATTACAAAACCCGTGGAGCCTGCACCAAAACCTGCTCAGTCACAGACTTAAAAATAAACTCAGGATGTCTGTAAATAGAGAATCAGCTAGCAGGTAGTCATGCCAGTGAGAAATATTCAGGAAACTAAACATTCTACTATCCTCAGTTGAAAACTGATGGAAAAAAAAACTCTTAAAGCCATACTGTCATTTCACAAGAAAATTAGCTTTCCACAGAATGTTGAAGTTATATCAACAAGGCATTTCATGAAGGCCCAAGTAACAGCTATACATGTTTTCAGAGGCAAATGCTCAAATGATTCCCCTGAATCTTCATTTTGCTTCACAATCTGAGAAATTGTACAAATCACCATGACATTAAGCATTGTTGCTGAGCCTCTAGATGGTGCTATAATCTATATAACACCAACCAGCTGAGAAAAGACCAGCATCTGTAAAAATCATCAATTCGCATATGTCATATTTTGAATAAAGTCACTTTCTTGAAACCGCCATGATAGTCTCCAGTTTGCCTTTCTTCCATGCAAATGATTGACAGACTTGGCAAACTGGTTCAATTTTACCTCTATCTACAGCCACACTAATTTTTTGGGATAAGCTGCTGCCTATGCCATATTTTCAGGTTCTTAATGATTCCCATATCAGAAAGCTAAATGTGGATAGTGCAATGTATGCTCAATGGTCTTCTTACACAGCAAAGTGCTCAGATGAAGATGCAAGTGAAGAAGTATGCCTGATCACATCCACATTTTAGATGTTTTGATCTTCATACTCTAATAATAGTTCTATTGCTTTTAAATTGATTTTATGGATGCAAGTTCTAACATGACATCCATTAGAAATAATTATTACACTACTGGCATTCTGCAGATATGAAAATCCTCACATAAAGTCATGTGACTATTACATGATTTTTACAGCCTTGTGTGTCAAGAAAATCAGAAAGAAGCCTTCTTGTTAACTGAAAGCATCAAAATGTATGTTAGGACTCATGCACATTTCTTTGTTTAAAACTATGTGAACTGTTGTCTATGTATTAATATCAGTTTTAAGTACTCTATGGCTATATCCGGAGAGGGATTGGCTCCGCCAGGTTGTATAATACCCTAGACACAGCTCTTGAGGTGCCCCAACAATTTATGGGTTATGGGACAAGTGAAGCAATGGCCATATCTATAAGTCACTACAGTTAGGAGTTAAACATCAAAGTAATTTAAATTGCTATACTATGATCAAAATAATGGTGCATGAGGCTAGGCATGCTTTAACAGTATAACAACTTTCCTCAACTAGTATTTAAATATAAATCAGAATATTTATTGACATATACATATAAACATGATATTGAAATCCTAAAGCATATCATGTGATATAAATTAAAACCCTAAAGTTCTTTGTTTTTTATTTTTTTACATTTTAGATCTGTCCACACTAATCATAAGCCATCTTGGTGCACTAAACAGGAAAAACTAACCATGAACAAGTCTCGCCTAGCGTTTTTGAATGCACAACTCAGCTAATAACAAACAAGTGAAGATCCTGCCAGTAAGCAGCCAAATATTTTGGCTGTTGTCAGGTTACCTTCAAAATTAAAGGCCTCAGCTGATAAATGACGCAAAGCCATCTGTATGGTGTACCATACAATGTCAAGTCTTTACCAATAAACATGAAACAGAGCTTGTGTATTATCTTTCTGCAGCTGGGAAGTTGCTCTATGGGCTCAATCCAGCAGAAGACAGACAACTATCCTACAAGTTTGCTGTTGCTAACAGTTACTGTGTCATCTCTGCATAACTGAAATTGGTTAACCAAAATGTAACGGAAGCTTATTATAAAGTTAACATTTGTTCGTTTATTTTGTTACTAACTAAAAGAAATTTGTTATAAAATGCAAAATACATATGCTATTTTTTGCACAGTAAAGATGCGGTGTTATTACAACTTTCTCCATATTCGGATAAGTTGTAGAACAACAACAGGCATCACAATTCTGAATCTTGCTTCTGGTCTGTACGACATTGAAAAAGTATTTCAACAGTAGCTGGTTATACAGACATATCTACCATGAGAAGACTGCTTTAACCATTTGACAACATCCATACATAAACAGACTGAAGCTTAACATTTTCCTGTTAACTAGTGATTTTATAAACTGGCTATAAGAATTTCTGACATAATTAGTAGTAATGTTTTGTAATTTTTATGCCAAAGTGTAACAGAAAATACTCATGTATTTTCATAGCATATTTTGGTGTTTGATCACAGAATTTTATAATTTTACTTTGATAAAGTCGAAAATCTACTGAATTTGCATAATGTTACACTTATGCATTGAAATTTGTAGTTTTCCACATACTTAACACGATTAGAATTGAAAAAATGTGACATTTTGAAATCTAAAACGTAATTACGCAATTTCCAAAACGATTCTATAAATCAAGGAAAGCAATGATATCTTAATTAAAAGTATTCAAAAGCAAGCATTTTGAAGTGTTATGAGTAGTGTCCAGTTATGATTTGAAGAAAGGGCAATGGCTATAATTTTCATTTTGAAACATCTTTTACAAGGTTTCCAAAAGAGATGTATATAATTTTCTATAGCCTAGATAGAATTTTTGCTTTATAGTTCATGCACTTCAAGCATGACAACTACAAAAGGTATTCAAAATGTTCAACATAGGATTCCATAAACACCCACATTTTCACAGGAATAGGTTTAAGCATCAACGATTCTCTGTTAAAGTTCGTGGAGTGCAATAGTCGCTTTAGTGGCATACAACTTGGCCTGTGGCAGCAGGTTTGCCTCTTTCTCACCTTACTACGCCTTCAGCCTCAAATCTGTTCCCCAATCGTGATTGTAGTGTTGATTCACGAGCTATACCTTGGGAACAATCTCAAATTTCCAGTATCACCATTATCTGCTTGTGCTAATCAAAGGATAACCTCACACTGTCCCTTCTGCCATACAATGAAAACACATGATGTCAGGTATATGTTGCTGTATTGCACAGTATTGTCATATGTGAGCTACCAATAAAACATCTTAGCATTGAGACACAGAATGGCCTTGTATGGTAGCAGCACAGAAAAGTGTGTATACATCTCTATGGAGCTATTCTAAATCTTACACAGCTGCTTATGTTTCACTAGTAAGTTTCTTACCTGTCTAAAGTCACCACCATAGTCAATCAACTTTACTGGGGAACACAAACATTGTGGCAATGATTCTCAATACATCTGCATTCTCAATAGAAAGTATATGTTATATTATTATTTTATGCAGTCCTAAAAATGTTTTAAGATATATTTTTTTTTACTTAGAAACATAACTTTTTGACTTTTCATTAATTCTTTTGAGTTTTAAGATTAAAAATTTTGTAATTTTTTAAAAGTTGTCACAAAACTGAAAACATCAGTTCGTTATTAGAATAATCCGTTGCAATTTTCAGTCAACTAAATAATTACAAAGAAATTCCTTTTATTGTTGGTACGCTTCATTTTAAACCTTTTAGAAAAAATCTTCGATAACTGTTACTATCTCTAAGGCTAATTTTGGTATCAAATTATCTTCTAATCTTTAGAATTATGATTTTTAAAATGCATTCTTTAAAACAACTATATATATAATTTTCACAAATGCCACAGCAGGTCTGAAAAGAAAGAAGAAAAGAATTACTTAGCTGTATGATTGTTCACTGGAAATAAATATAAACTGCATTATTTAACTGAAAACTTAGCTGCTAAATTTCCATTATGTTCCTTTATTCTGCTCCCCTGCAAGAAGAAAAATTCTTTTTCGAAAATCAGATAAATGGTACATTAAATTTCAAATTTAAAGCATTTAAGCAGCTCCAAAATTAAGAAATTATGCTGTACATTCTCATTATTTTGCAAAAAATTTTAATTAATGTAGTGAATTTTATTTTTTAAAACCTAAACTGAAACAAATGAGACAATGAGAAAACATACAAAAAGCATTGTATATGCAACATTTTATTTTTTCAACTCGAAGAAATTACTGGATATCTGAAAAAATTACTTTTTCAAAATAAAGAGAACAAAAAACAATCTTAGAACAAGTTTCAAAGGGTTAGAACTGAAATTAATGCATGTTTAATAAGGTATGCACAAAGTACAATAATTTGTATAGTTAAAAGCATGAGTTAAGAGTTCCTGTTCTAAACTATCATAAATAATTAAAGTCAATCATTTATGCACAATATCATTAACATGATCAAAATAATGAATTATAACCTTCTGCAAGTTCAAAAATTCCTTTTTCTGAGAGTAAAAAATGGTTTCAAGTATATTTCAGTCAGTCAATAAATATAATACAATCTTTCAGCAGAATCTTCTGGTGAAGCTTTTTCCAACTTCATCTATCTATATTACATCCAGGATATAAATTCATACTATATTTTACAATGATAAACATCACATCAGATCCACTCCACTTCCTTCCTCTTATGTATGAAACATAGCTTTTTAAGACTTACCAATTCTGAATATAGACAGACCAAGAATTATCACCACTGCAGTGAATAAGTCTATTAATAAAATTTTTATCAGTATGCATCAGCAGCCAGGTAGTAAACAAGTTTAAACCTTTCTTTTAGGTAACACAGTAGTCCAGCAGTAGAGTACTAGACCTCAGAGGTCAAAGGCTCAAGTGCATTTCCTGGCTTCATTTGGCATACCTCCCTGGCAAGGTTTTTTCCTGGCTTCCCAACCAGCTGCATGGGGTTTCCCCCTGCATCTAAATATTGAAGAGTTCTAGCATGGATTCCCTTGCAGAAGTCAAAAGTTCCTGGCCCCCAAATAGTACCAGTCAGGCAACTGCAGCACTACGCTCCAGCACCAGGGTTATCTCCCTTGTAGGCATGTACATATTGAGGCAAATACAAATGTTCGTCCATATTTTAGGAAGCTAGGTAAACAGTGATACTGCAAATGTATAATTTATTGAACCATGCTATAAGGGACCATCAACCACAAAAACAATTTTTTTAAAAATTATTTTATACTTTTATTTAAATATTGATAAACTAATACAATATTTCTAATTCTGAAATAAATATCCATTTAAGTTTTATAATGGTAAAATATTTCAACAATGAGATTTTGGTTCCAAGTGAACTTTATGTTCTTGTGGAGTTTCTGTCCAGCTGATTATGGATGAGATAAATGTTGTTTCAAATTAATCATGCAACTTGGCATTTCATCTGCACCTTTCGAATACTTACCACACACTGGGATTAATCATTCTGTCTGTACACTACCCATTTTCAAAGACGCAGTAAAAATCCATAACTTCTTAGGGTATTATCCTACATGTACACATCTTACTGAATATCCTGCCGAGTAGTAGTAGTATGGAAGACAGTATAACAGATAATCCTTTCAGATCAAAGTTAGTACCAGCTCCCAAGTTAATCCAATGCACAGTTAAGTTCCAGCTCAGTTTAATAGTACTCCACCATAAAATCCAGTCTTCTCTAGTATAAAGCATCCAGTACTCATCCATGTCCATAAGTCATCAACAGCGATTCTTTGATCTATTTAATCCCAAAGGTACAAATTATCAAGTTCCACTGGTACATATTGTTTCCATGTTATAATTACTGCTACTAAATTCTCTCCAGGTTGCACGGATTACTTTGTATTTCTACTAGCGCAATTATAATTCTTGTGGTAAATCCGTCAGCTACCTCTTTACCTCCTTGTTAAATCCTCACCTGACACACGTTACTTTACCTGTTACGTAATCCACCATTCGTGCTGTTGCGAGACAGACTATCAAGTAAATAAAATCCACAAGACTGCTGAAGTTAAGAAATCCATTTTCTATGCAAACTATGTTTGTGTAAAAATCCCAAACACCAAATAAATGCAGGGGACAGACAATATATAGATCCAGGGGTGAAGAGTATACTCCCAAAGATGGAATGAAGGTACAAGCAAAAAATCCACAAGTCAACCACGACAAAAACAAATCTACAGAAATACAGTACTGCAACTAAACAACAATAAGGGGTTAGGTCACTGTCAAGTACAGGCGGTCTAAAATTCAGAAGAAAAGTCACAAAATCTTTCCCACGAAGTAATTCCAATTGTAAACCTTTTTTTTTTTTGATGAATATCCATTTTGGCCTAAATCTCTGAATGTTTAAAGAAAAAAAAAAAACAAACAAATTTAAAAAAAAAAAATCAAACAAATATTGTGTAATAAAGTTAATAGTGACAAGTGTAAAAATCACGTTCTTGCTATTCTGTAAGAATCATTTACATTAGTATAGCGCATTCAACGGGCAATCCATATGCAAAATATTATAACTTGTAGCACAATTTTAATGCCAAAGATAAAAACTTTTTAAAAAAAATCCTGGCAGACACATCCAAAATGTTTCTGCCAGCACCTTTAAGGTTAAATAATTCCACCAGTGACGGGAGCTGTTTGTGTTTATGACCCTTCTGTCCACAGCAAGTAACTCATTCCATAACCACTGGGCATGAAGACTTACCCCTTAGTCCGACTGCCAAAGCTAGTAGGTCCTCTAGAATGCAGAAACTGTCCTCTGTGGGGTCCTGTTATAGGCAATCCAGGTTCATGTGGTCGTGTAACAACACTACCTGTGGCAGTCCCTTCACTATAATCAGTCCTCAGCACTATATTGTCAATTTTGTTTTCCGAGTTAAATGCTTTTGAAGCAGACTTAATGTCCATAAAAGCCACGGTAGCTGTAAGTCCAGGCTGATTTTCTTTTTTAACATGTAGTTTCACATTCTGGATCTTTCCATATCTGAAAGAAACAACAACATACCATAAATAAAACTTAATGAAGACGATGCTAGTGCTAGCGTTTCAGCTCCAAAAACCATGTGCACAAAGAAAAATTGAAATTACGCAGTGAAAAGTAACATAAGGGAAGAAATTAGTGCTACTGTGATTTCTTTAAGTCACAAATTCTGTATCAACTGACTTTCATTTTAAAAATCTAAGAAACAATGTCCATTTGTTGTTGTTTTTAATTTTCCAGTGCAAGGACATTCTTCAGAAATGTATTTCCATATCAATACAAAAATAAGAGTTCAAATGTACATGATCTTAGTATAGAACTTGTCATATCTCAGCTGAAAAAAAGAAAAGGCTGGTTCTGTACAAAATTTAAGATTAGTCTTATTTTAAAAATAAAGTTAGTTTAGATTTCAATAAGAAATTAATACTGAATATATCATTTGGAGATTTTATAGCTCTATATATTTGTCACCTAATAAGTGATACTGCAACAGGCACCATTATATATAGTAAATTTCTAAATGGTAATGAAGTGAAAGAGCAATTACCCCCCCACCAACTAATGCATTTGCTTAAGAAAAAAAGTAGGTGACAAAGAGATTAAATTACAGCAAAAGTAAAGCTGTGTGAAGCCTCAAATGAGATTTGTTGGTTGGGTTAAAATTATAGAATCTGGCGCATATTGCCTCGGTCAAACTTCCTGTCTGACACAGTCTCCAATGCTACCAAACATCCACATCCAAACAGGGATGCAGAGGCAAAGCTTTTTTGTGAAGCATTTGAACTCTGTTAGATAACTTGTTGCCTGCTTTAAAAACAAAAAAACACAAGGAGCCAGGAAGTTTATTCATGATGCTACAACAATATCATACCAATATAAACAATCCACTATCAAAGTCTATCTCCTTGTATAATTACATTAAAGTATTTAGCAAACAAACTAAAATAAGCAATGCTAATTTTTTCCAAAGGAACTAGCCTGAAACTAGAGATATGAGTACGTAATAGTTTGTTTATTATTCATAAACTCTATTAGTAAAACTTAATATTTGTTTCCGATCTAAATTTATGATCAGTGAATAATAAATTTTCTGAATGTGAGTCTTGCAAGTGATCATAGTTTTAAACTAGAAAGAAATGTTTACATAATGCATATTGGAATTCCTTCTGTTAAACAGTTGCAATTAAGTTCCTTTCAAGTGTTACCAAAACGTGATATTAAAATCTATATAGGCTACGAGGAAGTAATTAGTCAAAAATTAGCGAGAGAGTATCAAGTTTCCTAACAGTTTTATGTTGATGATAGGAAAAAAACATGAGCTTAAGTTGGGCTCCTAAATATGCAGAAAGCACTTTAACTGAAGGAACTGAAGACATAATAGCCCTTCTTCTAAAGTTGTTTCTTATATTTTACTTTTAGCCAATGGATTACTGTGTAAGAGAACTACTGTCATGAAAAGTACAAATGTAAATACCTCAAACAATCCTATCAAATTACAAAGGCAAGATTAAACAGAAAACCAACAGGCAGAAAAATCTCTAGGTCCCAATTTAGAACAAATTCAGTTACCCACTTAGTAAGATCTCTCATCAGACTCTTTCAATAATAAAAAGACCTTGATCCAGGCTTGAGAGCCATAAAAAGCAATCTACAAGGCATCGGATAAACTCTTAGTCAATGAAACAAAAACTTACAGAATAGTTTTTCAGTGTTTTATCTTATTCTTATTCCTTTTTAATGCTTAACAACCTAATCCTCAATCATACCACTGACATGATAGATTTAAGCAAAATGGTTGGTACAATGCCGGAGTAACAATTTTAAAAAAAGGAATCAAAAGTCAGCGAAAATTTGTTAGCTATCTTTTTACATTAAAAATAAAACATGTAATTATTAAATAATGCTGCATTCCCACTAACAGATATCGAAAGTCCTATACTTGATCTATGCCAATAATATAGATGGCAAATCATATGAAAATGAGGACCCAAGTCAAGAGCTAGAAAACTTACACACACCATAAAATTTTCCATTTCTAAGTGCAGATGTATTGATAAGTATCACTTTTAAATCTTGCAGTTGGATTAACATTAAAAACCACTGTCCTTCAATAAAAATCTGATATGCATGCATGCACAGTATTATTTTCTAAGTTGTCCTTCTAGGTACATTATTATGTTAATACAATTTGTTGCTGCGATATTGTTCCTTTTGCCAAACTTTCAAGGAATCAGTTGTGCAATTCTAAATAAGCAAATTTCAAAAAATTGCTGAATTTCAGTGTCTTAAAACCAAGTACCACGGTCTCTTTTTAACACTACACCTAAATGCATTAAACAACAAAGGAAACTAGTTTTTTCCCTCTCACCAGAAAGCGTTATTTCTGCTGAAATACCTGTTATCCACTTGCCACTGATAAGTATTCATTCAGCTTTACTTCAATGTCAGGATTGTGATATGGTACAAAGAGGCTACTTGTTTAAAAGGCAACAGGATGACCATATAGTAAATGTGAGGGCTTTATATCTGCTGGAATATAACAGAATTTCTGTGGCTCAATGTTAAAATATTTTAGAAATTCTGATTACAATATCTACATCTACAGTCTCTTCTTGTTTAATTCTCAAAGGACTGCATTATAGAAAGAAGTGACAAGTTGAGCTCTATACAGACATATAATCAGCATTTATGCACAAGAATTTGTTTTCTATTTTTCTAATCTTTCACAAGTATGAATTATCATCTTTCTTACAATATGATCTTTCATATTCAGCCACAAAAATAAATATAAATAATCAAACAAGCCTAAGTCATGTATTGGATTGCAAACAGAATGACTTTAGCAGAGTTATAAAGCATCCTACATGCAGACTCTGTAACTCTGTCAACGGAGACTGGTTTTGGTTTTCAGTTTTTTTAAAAAACTTAATCTAAGTTGATTTTGCTTCTGTTTAACATCACTGATCTTTAGATTTTATCCACCATCCATTGCCCAAAGTTTAATAATTCTTTTCTTGTTCAACTTATGAACATTAATGTTCACCCTTTCATTTTACCAGACCTTCATATTTTATTAAGAATTTTAACACAACATTTAATTCTTACCATAAGCCAAGAAACGTAAAATACTTTATTTTAATTGTCGAAGTGAGACTTTAGTTCTAATGCGACAGATTCTTAGCAGTTTATGCTGGTTGCAGGAGGCAGCTAACATAATTTAGGCTCTCTTTAGCCCTGCTGACAAGTCATCTATTCGATTTTGTGACCTAGTCATTGAAAGGTCTCATTTAAAAGAAACTATACCTTGGGATGATTTTCCTGCAGGTTCTCTGGCTTTATATCGATGCAGAAAATCTCTTCCTGTATTACCATTTGAGACTACCAACTACTATCTTAGAGTGGATTTATGTCAAATAGATTTTAAACAATTTAAGAGGGCAAATACACTAATTCTGTGTTATAAAATAAAAAAAATTTGAATTAAATTTTTTTAAAAATTACCCCGTCCAAACGAGAATGCTTGCCCACAAGCATAATAGAGAGGCAACCCATTTTTGTTGGTTGTATGCTCAGAAATTGCTGCTAACCTCAAAATTACAACAAAAATTCCTACATTTCCTTTCTGATGACTAATTCTAAGGGTAAAGGAACAACAGGGGAAGAAAGGAATAAAGCATTTTTAAACAAGCTACTTCCAGATTTTACATCCTGCCCCTTTGATACACCAGTGTTGACCATAAATCAAAACCATTTAAGTGTTTCTGGTTGGTTTTCCCCGCTCCCCTGGCTCTCTACGAGCTGTTGCCCTTTTGGAGGGTCCATGTTCACCTGTTTCTGGTTGGTTTTCCCCACTCCCCTGGCTCTCTACGAGCTGTTTTTGCCCTTTTGGAGGGTCCATGTTCACCTGTTTCTGGTTGGTTTTCCCCGCTCCCCTGGCTCTCTACGAGCTGTTGCCCTTTTGGAGGGTCCATGTTCACCTGTTTCTGGTTGGTTTTCCCCGCTCCCCTGGCTCTCTACGAGCTGTTGCCCTTTTGGAGGGTCCATGTTCACCTGTTTCTGGTTGGTTTTCCCCGCTCCCCTGGCTCTCTACGAGCTGTTGCCCTTTTGGAGGGTCCATGTTCACCTGTTTCTGGTTGGTTTTCCCCACTCCCCTGGCTCTCTACGAGCTGTTGCCCTTTTGGAGGGTCCATGTTCACCTGTTTCTGGTTGGTTTTCCCCGCTCCCCTGGCTCTCTACGAGCTGTTGCCCTTTTGGAGGGTCCATGTTCACCCGAGGTATTGTTTTTGGTTACAATGACCACTTAGAAATAACCGTCGCTAGCCTGGGAGAAGTACTGCTGCTGCTGCTGCTGCTGCTGCTCGCCCCCCTCTTCCCTTTGTCTTCTTCTTGAAAACTTTATTGTGTTTAAAATGAAAACCAGAGCAGGAAAAGTTACCGGTATCCGCTGTCTGCAGATCACCACCATCTCTGGTGATAAGCAGCAGCCAGTTAACCACTGGCTCGAAGCTGCTGCTGCTGCTGCTGCAGGTAATAGATATACACAGTCTGGCGAACTGTACCTCGGCAGAACCGAACCGGGGAGGGGAGAGGAGATGCTCCCGACTCGCTCCTCTTTTGTTCTCCCTGCCTCACTGATCCTAACTCGAACATAGCGGGATCGAAGGCTTCTCCCCACCCCCCCCCCCCAGCCATTTACTGTTTATGTATTGATTCGCGAGAGGGATCTCGCAGTCTGCGGCGTAACCGGGATGATCGGATATTACAGGGCCACCCAGTCTGGGGATGGTTGGGGGGGATGGTTGGGGGGGGATGTAAACAAATACCGCGGCGGCTTCTAGCGATGTCGCCGATCTCCCCCCCCCCACCACCGGGCGAGGGAAGGGGAGGCGAGGGGAGGGGGAGCCGACCGTCCGACCGTAGTAGTAGTAGTAGCAGTAGTAAGAGCAGGAGGCCTGGAGGGAGGGACTGACTGCACGAAGCCACAGCCAGCCAGCCCGGGGACGACCGACCGACCGACCGACCGTAGGCGGTGGACTCTTAATTAACGAAAAAAATGGCTGACCTCCCTCCCTCCCTCGATCGCCGCCGCCGCCGCCGCCGCCGACATACTTACCGCTTGAAAAACCCCGTGACTCCGTCCTTGGTTATCTTATCGGGTAAATTCCCAACCAGCAGATACCTCGTTTCTCGCACCATTTCTGCGATCCTACATGGTGTCTACATCACACAAATATCGACGATGTACAATATTCCATAAACGCGCTCATTTTTCCTGAATCCCGTAGCTTCTACGCCGCGTGTGACGTCACCAACCTAATTTATATGCGGCGTGACCCCATGACCCCCGCGACCTATTTCCTCCTCCACCTCCTCCCCTCTCCTCTCCCAACCGGAGGTGATTCGAATGTTTAAATCTCCTGCTCCATCGGCCGGTCAGGTAGACTCTTTTGCTAGAGATATGGAATGCGGCGATCCGCAGCCTCTCGGCGACCGGGCTGCTGCTGTAGATTGTATAATACGCGGGGGTCGTATTATCGACACCAAGCAGCAGATTGACACGTTGGGTGATGTAGCCGTGTTAAAGGGCCAGGTACACGCCCTCGGCCCCAATCTGCCCTGTGTAGCTAACCAAATATTTAAAGCTGACAACTGTCTGGTCGTGCCAGGACTCATCGACTGCCACGTCCACGCTTATCTTTTCGCTACTCCGTTAGGAATAAACGTGGACCGATTCTGTTTGGAACGGGGAGTTACAACTGTAGTAGACGCTGGGAGTTCAGGTGAGATAATAATATATGGTTGTTCGTTGTTTTTTTTTTTAAATTTCCACAAATACCAGTAAATAAATCAGTAAAAGGATCTGTTTTCCAAAATATAATGACATCTTTTTCCTCCATTGTCTCTCTCTCTCCCTCCCCCTCCCTCCCTCGTGACCAGCCTCTTACTACCTGGATGTAATAGGTTTCTGATGTCGCAGGTAACTGTACATAAACGACCTGCATCCGTTTCTTTAAGATCTGATCGGGGTGTAAAATAAAGGTAAAACAAATGCCACGGAAACGGAAAGGAGAGAGAGAGAGAGAAAGAGATTATTATTATTATTATTATTTTTATTTTTGTACACTTACAAGAAAAGGAGTAAGCTCCGGGCATATCTATCTGCCCGGTGTGACGTTCGTTCCTCATCCATCTGTTCTTTGACCTTTACCCGGTTCATCTCTCCTCATCATCCAATAATTTCGATCCTGTGAACGATTCACTTATTTCTACATTCTCCGCTTTCTAGTTAGACGACAACAGCGTAAAGCACGAGTTTAAAGAAGAGAAGGGTTAATTGGGGTTTGCTCCTTTTTTTGTCTCATCAGATTCGGAGGCTGTGACTCCCCCTTCCCTAGTCTTGCCGAACTTCCGGTTTCTAAAGAGCTTGCTGAAATCCGTTTTAGAAAAGTTTATTTGCGAAATCCCGCTAATAATTCAACGTGGGGAAAAAGAAAAAAAAAATCTCCATGGTAACGATTGTTTCATTATCAGAGAAACTGCATGGCAGGCTACCAGCATCCGTGTGAGATGGACACGTTTTTCTCAGGAGACTGCTGAAACTCCATCCGCCCTGTCCGCCTTCTCAAACCGTTCAAACCCCGTCTCTCGATGAGCTTCTTTATGTTTTATTTTTAGGGACAATTAACTCGAAATATTCCAAACATCACCGCGGTTCCAGAAGCCTCTGTCTGTCTGTCTTGAGAAAGGCCGCGGTAGTCTGAAAACTGATCTCCAGCACACGAGGAGAGAGAGAGGAAAGCCGGCTGGCTATCAGTTATCGAACTAGATCGGGAATCAGGGGTCTGGCGCGTAGCTAGCCGAAGTATGGAGAAGGGTGGGGTTCGGCTCGGTTCTGCGGTTAATCGCTTTGATTACTCCGTTAGAGATCGGTGTACGCGGGGAAATAGCAAGACAATGAATCACTGCCAAGCTCCATAAAAGGGACACGTGGTCTTCGGGGCTATTAATAACAACACACTTCCTCGCCCGGCTCCCCGAGTCTACAGCTGTGTCTTCGGGTCTGGTTTCTGCATACAAAGCGCATTAAGTGAGTTAGCCATTAATCTGGAAATTAAAAATAGTTCCCTCTTCCCCGACCCCGTTCGTCTGCTCCTTGATTTCTCTGACTCTCGCAGCTTCAAATTCATCGGACAAAAATCTCTTTCTCTCTCTTTTTTTTTTTTTGGATCTCGGCTGAAGGAAAAGGTTCCAGTCTTCTTCCCCTTTTTTTAAATTTAAGACCCTAATAGAAATTAATTCGGTTTTATGCGGGACCAGAAGAGAGGAGGACGTAAACAGATACCCAGCCATCAGGAAGATGTCACCCATGAAGAATTTGGCGTATTCCAGTTTTCATCTTGCTGATCTTTTGGTGGATGCTAATATTTCTTCTGTCTTTATTAGCACCAACGGTTTGGTTACTTTCCTGTTTGTTTGTTTGTTTGCTTTCCAAAGCTGTTGTGACATTTTTGAATTACCAGAAACGGCAGGGGCTGGTAGCGGAACTAGAGAGAGAGAGCAGCAGCCGTGATGACGTAGCGATCACGTGAGCCCAAACATCCGATTTATA
Organism: Nautilus pompilius; assembly: GCA_018389105.1. Classification (NCBI taxonomy): domain Eukaryota; kingdom Metazoa; phylum Mollusca; class Cephalopoda; order Nautilida; family Nautilidae; genus Nautilus; species Nautilus pompilius. The sequence continues at coordinate 279,328 of JACATO010000352.1, read as the reverse complement.
ACTTCCCCCATAGGTCGTCCATGAATAGACCTTACAACTCGCCTCTCTCTGCCTGTCTGTCTCTTCTCCTTTAACTCTTTTCCCTTTGCGCAAAATGTATTAGAACTTTAAAAAGAAAAAAATTTGAGGCACATGAAAACAGTGTACATCATAACGTAGATAACTCGGAGAAAATCAATATTAAAGAACAGTAAAATCTTTTCATGAAATAAAAAAGTTTGCTAGAAGTATTCCATTTTTCTAACACTATTATTTTAAATTATTAGCTTAGTCCTCGTGGTTAATCTAACCTTCCATTTACACCTCGGCCACAAACCGCAGCTATTTAGCATTTACTTTATCGCTGCACTTTTACAAAATTAACTTTTAAATGCTCCATTATTTTTTTTACCGCCCTTGGAAGATCCATCACACGGATATATTAGAAAAAATTCTGGCTGCAGATAATAGTCGGTTTATGTATTTTATCTACTTTGTTTTGAAGTAAATGCAGTGAGATGGATAAAACTATAGCTAAGATAGATAAGTGTGCGAAGAAACTACAGCTGCCCTGTCGGTACAGACGTTACAGAAGTCTGGAAACCCATTTTGCTTTTCTCAGAGGTCAGACAATTTGACAGCGTAGACTTTTAGATTCTCTACTTAGTCATCCTGCAGTAAGTGGGTGAGTGAACTGGTGTTGCTCGCGGAAACCTCGGCAAACACGGGACAGACACACAAAAAAAATTTCTAGCGTAAACAGTTAAGGAGATTCCATTAGGTGAGCCATCAATCAGTTCAGAGATGGACACTTTCATAAAACATTGTCGCGTCACGCCGCACTGATTGTCTTATTAAATATTTCTTCACTTTTCATTTAAAGCTGGGCTTTGTATATATATATATATATATATATATATATATGGAGACGGCGGGAGAAACTAGATATAAAATGCGAATAACTCTGACAGAATCACATTGCACCATAGCAGAGTCGTGTGTTGGTATTAGTACCTTATGGTTGGTTGTCCTACAACAGCCAGTCAGAAAGTGTATAAGTGTCACACCTGCAAAAGAGCTATAAAAGCATAGACTTACTACGTCAAGAATACTATGGTTCTTGGGGTAGAAATATCACATGGCAAGCGTATATAAATGCGTTCATGCGGCAGATTGCAGCCTGACTTCCATGTTTCAGAAGAAGCAGTAAGCCGACTCTTGAGGAGGATGTGCGGAATCGGTGGAGATGACAGTTGGACAACTATCCAGCAGGGACAGAGCTGCGAGTACGAGTGCTAACATTTCTTCAAGAACAGTAAGATATACACACTAAAGCGAGGTACCAAACAGCGAGGCTGGAATAGCCAGCAGAGATGGCGCTCTCTACAGATGAGTCCAAGTTTGAACTGTTTGGAAATAATCAGTGGCAGTTTGCTTAAAGGGGGTCCGGGGAGCAGTTTGAAAGTCACTGTACAACAGCTGCACGGGGGTAGATCACTACAAGAATGTCGGAGATTTGGATAAAATCGAAAGTATACTGACTACTGACAGGTGCAGATCATGTTATTCTTTTAGGAAGTCATCTCATTGGGCGAGGAATCCTCTCCCGACATGACAATGACCCCGAGCGTGCAGCCTGTGTGGGGGGGGGATAAACTACCTGTAAGGTGAAGGGGCCGGTGGAGCAGTCACAGAGATGCTCTGGCCTGCACAAAATCCTGATACGAACATTTCTGAAGCCACACGGGGTTATATGGCTACCGAGAACATCAAACGGCAACCCAGCACCTTGGATGGACCGTGGAAAGTGCTACCGAATACATGGAGCAGCACTCCACAGCCATACACTGATAACTTGTATGGGAGCGTGAAAATAGGGGGTCATGTTCTATATAAAGCAAAAGGCTCAGATACTGAATAACAGAGCACTGTAGCACGTATTCATCTTGGTCTTCTATGCGTAATATCAGACTGTGTATACATCATTATATACGTCTCTCGGCTCTGATCACTAGTTATTTGTGTATATCCTCTATTTTCCCATAGTTATTTATAGGTATTCATTTGCATTCGCTGAATTTTTCACACGACAAAAGGGAGTATTAATTGACAACCCACGGTTGGTTGTCGGACTGGAGCTGGTGCCAGTAAATGATCGGTCCCGTCCATCTACGGTAACCGATCTTGTGCTCGGGAAATCTCGGTGGTATTTTCTGTGTTTTAGCTTCTCCTTAGATTTCCTCCCCACCTTCGCAACCGCAGATGAAGCTGACGACCATGTTCCTTCGACATCTCGACTCGTGGTGGATAAGAATGCGAAATGTCCATACAGTTATAAGGGTTTTTGTTGTTGTTAGACTGAGCTCGGTAGTCCACAATGCGTTCAGAGCGAATGTTCCCATGACCCGTCCCTGAGAACCGAGGTACGGGTGACACGACACGTAGCCGGCTCGCATTACAGCCAAGCCAACCGCTACGGGGCCCCTTCCCTTTCTTCTCTCGACTATCAGCGAGTATGCACGCGTCTCTATACAAAGGATCTAATTATAACCCACGCGATGCTCCGTCACCCCTGACAGGTGTCCCAGACCATAAACTCGATATCCAGGGTCTAATGTTCGCCGCCAGGGGGTAGTTCATCTGGACTGGAGTAGAATCGACGCCATTGATGATGTGTCTCCGGAAGAACAGGCCGGTAGAAAGGAATTACTCCAAGATCGCGCACCTCTTCGTGTACCTCATAATCGTACAAAATAGTGACTCCGTGGGGCTTCTTCCGTCTTGTGTCTTTACTGCTTTTTTTAAAATTCTCACTTCACCAGAGCTTAGCCATTCAAGATGGTGACCCTTGTCCCTGGAGCGTCTGAGAATTAGTGATTAGCAATTCTGTCATTTTAACCGAATAATAATAATGACGATCATTAACCATGTAACCACTGCTCACGTATGGACAAACATCGTCAGATAGTAGGGTGTTTTCGGTGAACTAAATAGTAGGAAACGAGGTGGTATTTCGATCTTTTATTTCCCCATTGAATTGAGGCTCTCGCCGAGTCCGAGATTTAGTGGCATTTCATCCCAATGCCGACGTCAGAATTTTTAGAGCATCTCTTGCCTCCCTCCGTCGGCCTGCCGCCCGATTGGCTCCCAGCCAACTTTCTATTGATTTCCCGTTTGATTGTTTTTCTGAATCTACTCCGTTAGTTCTTATAAGCGGATTTCTCTGTATATTTGTTTTTCTGGTTTTAGATACGCGACACGTTCTTCATTGCAGCCAGCAAACAGGAGCATCCTCGGAGTGGATGATCTGCAATGCGAAGTCAACGCGAAAATTATCAAAGGAAATCTTTGCCAATTTAAAAGTACAAAGAAGCGGAAAGTTTGCTAATATTTCCGTATTATATGGATGAACAACCAACGATTTTCGCGATCGGCATGTAGTGTCTCACGGTAGGCAATTGAATTGTTAAAGTAAACTACTATTCTAAGCTATGAATACGGCTGCATCCGAGATACGACACATTTACTCTTCTTGTATTGGGTTGGAAACGCCTTCAGGCGCCACCGTTGATCGCAAAGAAAACAATTTTAAAGATGACGTATTGAACTGCGCTCAGACTCTTGTACGAAAGCTGGGTGTTGAAGACAAGCTACTCCATCATTCCAGTTTTATTTCCACTTTAAATTTTTTTAAAAAAAAACTTACTCGTTGATCAATAGTTTACGATGTAGTTAGTGGCGATAGAGGTCACTTTAACCTGTAATAACCTTCCGGTTTCTTTGTAATTGCTAAACTAAATTGAACAAAGAGGGAATTAACAGACTCCGTAATCAGAAGAGTTGCCTAGTCAAAATGACATCACATGTATCGTGGAGAATAGGATCTAACAGGGCGGGATAATGAGACTGCTAAACATGGAGAGAGCATCCTTCTAGCGGTGGTCGTTTGTCTGCTGATCGAGAAGAGAAGCATTCTAACAGCAAACTCCTACTATACAGCGGAGTGAACGGGTTCTTATGTAAGCGAACAGGTTACATAAGACCCTCGCCGCGTTCTTATCGCTTTTGTGCTTTTGCTGCGTAACTTAATTGAAACGACCAGTTACACGGATAGATTCGGAAACTCTGCAACCGGCGGGAAAAGTGATGCTGTTACATTTTTCGGTCTGCAACCCAATTTGACCAGCTTCTGCTCTTCTACCATATCTGCAACGACGTAAATACCGTATCGCTGACTTATTATAGGGAGGAATTTATCATGGCTCCCGAGGTAAAGAAACTGTAGGTCTCTTCTTTTAAGTCGCATAAATGAACCCGGTATTTTAAACTTATTCTCTGTTTGTGAGTGTGGGATGATATCTCGGTTAATTTGAGTTTTACCTCTTTTTAGAAAGGGTGCTTGCTTTAGCCCCACCCGGCAGTGGTGTTTATTATGTTATTCTGTGGCGATTCGCTCAACTCCTAAAGCCTCCCTTTAGCACAGTGTGTACAACTGCGCTAGATTCTGTTTCTCCTTAACTTAACTACCAACCAACCACCCGGTTAAGTGGAAATCCCTAGGACATGGGCTGCTTAATGTTACACCAATCGGAGAAGTTTGCTGCGCGCGTTGTTGTTGTTTTAATGAAGATAAGTGAAGTAGCAGGTGCGACTCCCGCATTCGGCCGAGAGTATTTCTTGACAGATTCTCTTGTTCTGTACGCGCGATCCTTCCGGTCTCCTGACCTGTGCGGTCATCGCAGTGGCTGGCGCTGACCCCCCTGACGCGGACGTTCCGGCTGCCATGTGCCACGCGGCTCCTACTGTTGTTCACCAGACTTTATTTGTTGTCCGTCTTTGTTGCTTCATGGCGATGATCGTATTTTCAGAAAGTCGTTTAAAGTAGGTGGGCAGGGAGAGAGTACTCGCGGAAAGGTAGCCGAGCGAGCCCTGACCTGCTCGGGACGGATGAAGACGACGCAATGGGTCCCGTGTTCCAAACCTTAATGTTTCCAGCAACAAAAAAAGAAGCTGTCTGTCTGTAGATTCTTTGAGATCTGGCGATTCGCTCTGCTTTCCCCCGTGTTACTACTGCGCACCTGTGATGGCTGATCCGGGCAGTCCAACAGACTGGCTGACCCGGAGTTCCCTCTCTCTTCAGCCATCTTCACAGCCTCAACCTTCGCTGAATCAGATGGCGCACCCTTCTTTCCTTTCTGCTCACAATTAACGATAATCTTGGTTGATCCCAGCTGTTTCCACATCAGTAGTGCTGTTTGGTGGGGTTTTGTCTGGAAGATGAAAGCCCAGATCCCATCCCGCAGAAAAGAAGAAGCGGGTCTGCGCTTATGAACACCAAGACATCGTAAGACAGCTGGGCATCAGAAACTACATCAGCTACGTTCTTACACAAAAGCCTAACGCTATCTGCTTGTAGTGTTAAATCGGTGCGAAGTCGGGCTACTTTATAGACAACCAACTACTGTCTTCCTCCTCTGTATTTTCCCCTCTGAGTACTGTGAGACGTTATTATCTAAGAAAATAATAATACGAACAGATTCTGGCCATGGGTGACCTGACTCTAAAGATGCTTTTGTGAGGCAGTATTTGCAATATCGACGAGAGAGGATTTGCCTTTAGTTAGTTGCCTACATTGGCGCCTGGCATTGAAACAATGATTGTTTTTATTTGCACTGAGATTAGTGCTACACCGAGCAGAATTAATTCCACTTATTCCTGCTGCCAAGCATTTCTCTGTAAAGCTGGAGCCCGGGCTGATGATACTCTAGCCTCGTCTCCGTTCCCAGCTGTTATATTCAACGGGAGCGTGTAGATCGGACGCCAAGAACCAGTCGCTCGATACTCCATTACCGACACTGTTCATCGATTGTCACGGTCCACATATTAAGGGCGAGAGTTTCTGAGCCAGCGAGCATGGCAAGGGGTTCGCCGTAGCATTGATAAAAGAATTATAATAATAGATCTAACGCTGGGATCAACAAAGAGCTAACGAACGACAGACTCTTTCTGATTTAATCTGTCTCGGCCTGAGCAGTCAGTCTGACTTGATCTGAGGGGTCATGCAAAGGACATAGTGAAAGTGAGCGAGCTTCTAGGAAAGCCAGGCGTCGTACACTAATCGCCCACCAGCCTCGGTTTGCTTGAGATATTCTCCTCTCACACGACAACTAACAAGCGAATAATCTTTACTTTTTTCCCCCTCTTCTCATCGATTGTTATTAGAAATCAAATCGTCGTCTTCTAAACGCGAGCATTGTGTATGATGGTGATACAGCGTGAGTTGAAGTCTTTTCTCATAAATGGTTTCTTCTCTTTCCTCAAGAAGAATCTTTGGATGACTGCTTCGTGAAAATGTCTTGGACCCTATAATTAAAGACGAAATCGCACCAAATATAGATCTGGTTTAATGGGTCTGAATCTCTGTTCTCACCTGTTCCATCCTCTTCTCTTTGTGGTAGATTTAAAAAAACAAAAACAGACCTATCCAGGGGAACCACCGACGATAACGAGGCACTGGTTCTGGCAGCAGTGGAATCGCTCGCTTGTCCATCCTGGTCCACAGCTCGCGATCAGGAAGTCGCTACAGCGTCCAGGAAGCTCTGCCTTATTGCGTACGAAAGCCTACAGCGAGGATGATGTTGATCTGTTGTTCGTACTAAACAGTCACCATGATTCTGGAAGCGTCAATAATCGTTGCCTTTTCCTGTTTAGAAAATTTTCAGTTCGCAATTCGTTTTGGGGAAAAAGGTTCGCTTTGCTTCAGTAACATTTTAAAATTGATGTCCGTTCGTTGTATTTCTAGCTTCGTGACGAACTTTAAAGTCGAAAATATTTAGCGTACAGAAAACCGACAGAATATTGGCTCAAATAGGCCATTCCGGTCACATGGCAAGCACGTGGTACAGACGGCTAGGGATACCACAGCTGGTGGTCTGCGAAGGAACTATATAGCTTCTGCTCGGTACATTCATCCTTCTGAAAGGGGAATTCTCCCTGTCTACACCGGGTGCTCGTCTGTCCAGAGAGGGGCCATTTTGTGGGAGATGCTGTGTGTGTGTGGACTGCTGTTCTTGACCGATCTCAGCAGAAGTCTATTCCACCCACTTCCTGGTACAGAGCCAGGACTGGTCTGCGCTGAGTCAGTGCGCTGCTGCCTTGCATAAAGCAGAGGGCTGCATTACAAAGTATCAACCCCGTTCGTATCCGCACGGGCTGGCTGGCTGGCTGGCTGGCTGGGGGGAGGGCTTCAGACAAAAAAACGAGTCTTTATTATTATTATTATTAAAGCTGTGATATTTTTAACTCGGGAGGGAGGACTTCGTGAAAGGGCTGTTAAAATCCTGTAGCTGATAGCGAACTACATTCGGGCCAGATTAGTACGATGGGATCTAACCAAATCTATCAAGGCCTCGGCAATCAGCGTCCAGTAGACAGTCGCTAATCATTTAAAGCTGAACAAACGAGATTTCTGCCGACTGATTTAATTACACGATATACGAATGCCTTCTTTTTAGCGGCACTTCAACCGGGCATTGATTTTAATGAAAGGATTGTCGTCTGCTTTCTCCCGGTTATTTCCTGACGCAATATTCCCGCTTGGTTCATCCCAGACGCTGGAAATCAATACAGAACTCCGTCTAGTCGGGTAATTAATAGGCGGCTTCTCCCCCGTTCATTCGCCAGATCTGATCAGTCCCTGGCTGGACTGACGTAAGGCACCGGCTTCTGTTTCCTCATCTCCGGCCTCCAGAGATCTGCGGGGGCAGAAACGCTTTATCTGGGCTCTTTAGTGGAACTACGAGGGCTAATTTGGATTAACTGTTTAATAATCTAATTTTCGTTTCGCTTATGTATCTAGCAAACAGATCCTGGAGTGCGCGGCTACTTTAAAGACATTTTGGAATATGCAGCCATGGCGGCCAAAGGCTTTGCAACACCCTAGAATTTTTCCAATTTTACTTGATGAAGTCTGCTGAATTTGCATAACAATGTCACGTCAACGTATCCGAGTGCACGCTGCTTTGTTTTTTTTCTTCCAGGTGGATAGTTTAGAAAAGTGGCTAAAACTGACAAACGCGGCAATTTGATAAGCAATTTCCGGCGAGATGCGCAAGCCATGGCGGCGTGGCCATGGGTACAGTATCGAGATGATTTTTATGGTGATGCAGAACTTTGGCCAGGCCGTGTAAAAATCGTATTTGAAAGACGAGTAAAAGTTTAAAAAATGTAAATACACAATTTAGCTGACATGGATTAGAATACATTTGCACACACGGCGAAGTTTGCGTCATACAGATCCAGGTGGGAGGGTGAATTCCTCATCGATGTCTTTACGTCGCCTCCCCAGCATCTTCGTTTCCTATAACGACATTTCGATATAACAGAGATGTGTAGGGGCTCTGTTTCCGTATCTCAACACGCTAACTTTCTCGGTATTAATCGTGCCTAACTGTGACGAGCGCTTCCCCTGCTTCTCTCTTGTGATGAACGTTGTTTCTCGTTCATTACACCGAAGAATGGACCCTTTCTATTGATGAAAACTTCTTAGGGCGGATTTCCGCTCCAAGGATTGTATTTACGGTCTCGTGTTAAATACAGACGAACAAACCTGTTGCTGCACCTCTGAAGTCATGCGGAAAGACGTGGACCTACGTAGTTAGAGAAACCCATCGGAGAAATAGGGTAACGTTAGCTTTTCCTGTGTGTGTACTGTTTATCAAAGAGAAGGGCTGTATTACAATACTGTTTCGTGGAACCCTGGGCAGCTCGCATTGAAATAGTAAATTAACACTTGTCGGTGTATCTCCAACTCATGCATTTTTACCAAATGATCTGGTAATTCGTGGAAAGGCTTGAAAAATGGTCTGAAAACCGGAGATGGTTACCGAAAGCTAATTGTTTGGTTAGTTTAAATGTGTGTGTGTGTGTGTGTTGCTGATGAAGACCGGACTCTGAGGAAAGGTTAGTGCTATACATGAAATCTGTTCACCGGTAGGCGGTCACAGAAGCAGTGTCACGTGTCACGATGTATATGTGATCTCCCCTCCCGTGTGTCCTTGATTCTGCTGCTGGTGAGATGGGGCGGCGTCTGTTCTGTTTTGTTTTCTGAGATGTTAAATCTAACTGACTGTTGGTGTAGGTTCCCCTGCAGTAACAGTACCCTGGTAGAACCCCCGGCCTTTGTCAACGCCGCAGTAAGGCTCGCTCTGGCGGGGATTTGGGGAATTGGCAGCTTTTCACGCACGTCTACGCCGCCTCTCTCGGGTTGTAGATGGCGCTCGCTGCTGACCTTTCGCCGGTTTTCTCTAGAGCTGCACCGACTGCTGCCAGCGAAAGGAAACGATGAGAAGAATTCCAACAGGGGAAGTCGAAAATAAAGCAGCGCTTAAAAACAATACTGGCGCATGACTCTGATAAAAGCTGATTAATGTCATGGGTTTAGGAACGCACCTTGCCACGCAATTAATCAGGCTTTTCTGACAGCCGCTGGTATAGGATCGCATATCTTGACACTGCACTAAAAACACGACCTTGTTTCGGAGCACATTCCTGGCGGTTAAGATTTATTACACATCGGGTAATTCCTGGTCTGTTTCAGCCGGCTGGAAGTGATCGCTGAAAAATCACGTGTAGCCAATCTTTTCAGCTCAGCTCCAACTGACCTCATCGCCTCTCTTTAAAGCTGGTCTCTCTCTTTACACGATTTTCTTTCTTCTGTTAACTGATTCGGTTATCAAGATATTTTCTGTTACGTGGTCGTGTTGGGATCCTAGATAATCTGTAATAACAATGGTTTTTTTTGTCCACCATTGATAAAAGTCCAGAGGCTAAGCGGCCCTGCTGCTGGCTGATGTGCCCAGTTATAGAACTGACACTTTTCTACGAAAATAGTCTGGCAGTGCGAGTTCCCTCACTGGCCGTCCACTCTTTCTTTCCTATGTTTGCCTGGTTTCGGATGGCTAATTTCAAAGGCTTCTCGACTTCTCTGCTATCTTAAGTACGGCACGAGTTTTATTTCCTTTGCACAGATGCTCCTAAAAAGAAGGGGGGGGAGAAAAGCACCTTAGCGTAACCTAGCCAATCGCAGGTGGCTTCTTTCCATGGCCCTCTTCTCCATAAACACATGTCGTCTGCACGATGTTTCACTCGTCGGGAGATGCAGTAGGGGGAGTTTAAAGAGGAATTGGGTTTATTCCAATCACATCTTTTGCTACAAAAATTAATTTAAAGGAAAAAAACAGGTGAATATTGACCACACCTACAACTGATATATATATATATACCTTTAAAAACAATTAGAATCTTTACCTGTTCGGTAGACTTAAAACTTATCCATCCTTTATCAATGTTCTTTATTTGTGGAAGGTCACACACTTCCGCCATCGTTTCGAATACAACCCGTCGGTCGTTTTTGTTGGTGATGTCTGCGGCCTTACCGCCTGTCTGTGGCTATGGAAACGCTCTTCCTATATCCGGGGGGGGGGGTTCTCGTCTCTTCTCTTCTCTTTTTTTTTTTTTTTAAAAATTAACGGAAAATAAAATGTCGTCGATTCTTTGGGTTAAATTGATTTTGTCTTATTACCGCCAAATCCGCGGGTCAGATTAGAGGTCACGTTAAGGGGGTTCGCCGGGTCCGCTGACCTCGACTCGGTACACATTTACATATCAAAGGCCCCTTACCGCCTCCAACGTTGTCGGCCGGCCGTGAACCATTGTTTAGCTGGAGAATTTCCCGCTGGACGGCGACAACCGGCCCTTTAATGGCCCGGGTAGTCGTCCCCTTGACGATAAATAAATACAGCGTATCAGAAACCAGAGCGAAAGGTCACGCGGCATTGATTTAACGTTCCCATGGTAACGTCAGGTTTACCGCTTAGCACACTGTCCCGATAACGTCGACCGACCCCGCTCCGCTGAGGGCTCCCATCCGGGTCCCTCTGAACACGGCCGCCCGTATTGTAGGATTTTTCAGGCTGAACAAAGAGAGAGAGAGCTTCTCGATCGTTCAGAATCTCAAGCTGGTCCAACGTCCCCCCCTCCTCCTCCTCAATCACTAGAACTGCCGCCCGCCGCGACATGCCTCTCAGCGGGCATAGTTCTACCGATGGCGGGAATAAACGTGCGCACTGCATTGTGGGAGCGTTCTGAACTATCGGCAGATAGAACCTTGACCCGCGCTCCCTACAGCCCCGCTTAAAATGTAATATTCACCGATTTGAAAAATTGTAACCGTTATAAATTGTCCGCTGTGCAGAAATAAGGGGACAGTCGGTTTCGATTACCCCGATATCGAGAGATACTTCACTGATGGTCTGAAGAACTCCGTGGCGGTATCTGCTCTAATCATGGGCACAGTCTCATACGATCTCTCTCTCTCTCTCTGGTTATCCAATGATGCTCTCCAACCTTCTCGACTCGTGGTGACTTCAGATGTATAATATTATCATACTACAAGCACCTGGTGGTTTTGAATGCCGCTCTGCCGTTTATTGGAACTCGTCTAAGTTCGAAAATTGGGATTGGGCGATTATCGGGGCAAAGAGAAAGGGGGGGGGTAGATTCGCTGGAAATTAAAGCCAAAGCTCCATACTATCGGCAACAGTCCTTGTGTGGGAACGTAAGTAATATAAGAGCTTCTCCGGTTGATGATACAAGCGGAGTGACGCCACACACACGTGATAGACAGCATAGATCATAAAGAGCCGGGTGTCTCCGATACCGGCAAAGTACACGCGGACCCCTCGGGTCTTAATGTATCAGTAGCGAAAACTGCCCCTTTTCTCCCCATCCGGCCCGGCGCTCCACACTTTTGGCGAAGTCATCCGGTACGGCGGGCTTCAGAGTGAAAG